>NQII01000064.1:1202919-1266733 GCA_002778355.1 Clitarchus hookeri | reverse complement strand
ATTTTTATAGGAATACGGTATGCCAAATCGATACACAGGGTTCAGGGTCCGGAGTCAGAGCCGACCGGCCGTCATGTTGTAACGTCACTCAACCACCATATTTGATCTGGGTGACCTTGGCATTGACCTTGACCCCATGACCATAACCTTGAATGGCCTTAACCCCAAAAATTCCAAAAGAATCCACATTATTAAAAAATGTATTTACAGTTTTATAAGAAATTATTTATAAAAAAATTTATATTTAATTAAAACCCAAAATATTATTTTAAAAACTTATTTTATTTGGTAGGTAATATACAAAATGAGAAAACATATATACACAGGTTTACTAATTGGCAATCTTCTGTGTTCACCGCTCGATGTCCACATCGTCGACCCAGGAATAGTAGCGGGCTGGGAAACCCTACAACGTTACATACGACAGTACATTGCGCCATTTCAGCACCTTTTCGACCAAATACACAACCGAAAATTATGTACGCAGGTTCTCCTCTGCGTAGAAACCATTATGGATGGGAACATTATGCATATCCTTGGAGCATAGTTGCGTTTCGTGGCTTACGAACGAGTTCTGGAGTCCAATTCGCTGTCAACCCTTTCTCGAAGATGCCTTTCTGTTTAGAGATGCGCACAAAGTCGCCAACCTTGGCTTTAAGCTTGCGTGAGTCCCTCCTTTTCACATCAGTATATAAGGTTCGAAGCAGGGAGTCTTCTTTCACATTTCAGGCTTACTGCGAGTGGTAGAATGAACTGTAGAATTGTACTCGCGAACGAGTTTTGGGAGCATATCCAACCACTTGTAGTTGCCAATTGTAACGAAATGCCACCACATCTTGCCCTTCAGAATCTCCTGTTGAACCTTTCGACTATAGAAGCTTTGAGATTGCTGTATATGGAAAAATTATTTATGTTATATGTATTCATCAGGGCCTTTGATTTTGAATTGTAGAACTCTTTGCCCTGGTCGGTTTGCAGATTATACGGGATGCTTCCTTCACGCAATATATCCAACATGGCCTCGGTGACATCGTGTGCTTTCTTCGACTTGACAGGTCTGGCCCAGGCAAAGTTGCTATATGCATCGATGACTGTCAAAATGTATTTGTAGCACTTGTTGACCCAAGCGTATGGTATCACTTCGACGAGGTCGGCTTGAAAAAGGTAGTTCATCCCGCAAATCATGACCTTGCGGCGGTGGCAGTTGCGTCTCGCAGATTCGTGTAGTTCATTGGCGATTCCCAATCGACTCTTTGTATGCAGCCTCCCTCCTTCAGTTCTTCGACGATTGAAATTATTTCGTTCGTGTGGGAGTAATTTCTAACCCTTTGCGAAGCGAGCAGTAGCTGCAGTCTATCGACCCAGCTTGTTCGGATCGTCCTCCCAAACACGTAGTCGATGTTCCGCTCGTTGGCCATATTATTTAAACCTTCACCGCTTTTTAGTGCTAGGCAACTGAAGAGGTCTGCGAGAATGTCGATTTTCATGATCTTCGCCCCTATAAAGACCTTTCTCGGGATCATTATCTTGTTGAAGTGCATGCATGAGTTCGAGCAATGTCTTGTATTCCAGCAGGTCGGATTCTGTAAACACTCTGGGCTCCTTTCGTAATAAAAGTTCGTAAAGCCTGGGGGTTTCACGTTTCCAGTCATCGCCAACTTGGATGATCCCACCAAGTAGAAACTCTATTTCATCAGCACTGAAGAACCATTTATCATCATGCCTGTATACGCCATACATCGTATCATTATTACGAGATGTGTACGATCATAGGTACCGACGTACCAGAGCATTGGGTTTGAAGACTCTCTTCCATACTCTTTTCTTGTATGGTAGATCCGCATCCGATCCATCGTACCGATCTGTATTTACATCATAATGTTTTCTCTTCTTCATAGGCTCTGCAGTATCGTCGATTTCGGTCTTCACTCCTATGGGTATTCCATCGCACCCCCTGAGTACTTCGAGACAACGAGTAATAGGTTTAAAAATTTATTCATTTATAAGGTCATGTGAAATTTTGGCTCACTTTTGGCGAGCATATACTTCGAACGAACATACTGTATCGTACGATGCATGTCGCTGGCAATGTCCGACCTTGCTGTGAACAGAAATTGTTACTTGCTCTATTTTATGTGTTTAATCATGGGTCTCCACCAAAATATTATCGATCTTGCCCAGGCGTTCACTGCAGACTTCCAATATGTCCCTGCTGTAATTTTGAATACAAGTTTTCGTGGCGAGGCGGGAAATCAAGGTAGTGAAGGGATGTGTCATATATCCTTCTGGGTTTTTCAGATTCTCTTCATTTTGAGCAGATGCCACATTCAATCTGGCGATAATTTGCCTTTGAACACTCGTTATGTGCTCGTTCTTGGACACCATATCGTGGACGATCTCTGTCTTCACATGTTCCATCTTCGCCCCGAGCTCGGACAGGTAGATCTGAAAGAGGGTGTTTAGTTTGATCAACACATTACGCAATACCGAGATGATGCATTTACCAGTTTCGAGGATGAAATGTATAGTAGCAGCATCTTCAAATCGTTCGGGTTAGCCAACATTTATAATTATTCTTCTACCAGCATCACAAGTTCCCTCGTTTCTCGGTACGAGACAACTTAGATCTTCGTCTTTGTCAATATGCAGCTTGAAATTTCTTTGCCCCAATTTCTATATGCTGTAATTCATTCTCAACTATCGTCGATGAACTGATAAAATTCATTTCGGTACCTCCGATTAAATAGGGGCCAGTCCTTAACGATCGTCAAAAATCCGTATTTCTCTTTCCAGCACAAGGCACACCGATGCTTAAAATCCAATAACGTAATTTTCGTATTAATATGATCATCGTTAACATGCCGCAAATTCATAACGTCCATTCTAAACAGTGCTAACATGTTTGTATAGTCGCAGAGAGGCTGTTTGGGTATGCGCGAATAAGACTAGTCGAGGTACCTTTCACGTGCTGTTCCATGATAAAGTACTCCTGGATGCATTTTTGCTTCTAGCAGGCAATGTCATCAAAGAGTTTGGCAATGCTTCACTCAGTAGCAAGACTGCTTCATTATCGCTGCAAAGGAAATAACCCACACCTTCCACGTCTTGCAGTACTCGTGCCAGTCGCTGGTATTTCGGTTGCTGGAGTGGTTTAGAATAAACGTACTCGTTCTCGAACCGAAGGTCATTATCTACTTCCAGCAAGCTCAGTAGGACGCATATTTTCCCACAATTTGATGGTCCTGCGATGATGCACCTCATTGTATTCGGAAATAGGCTTCCATGTCGTGATTCGAGGGGGATACCTTCATCTTCAGCAGTAATACATATGGGTAGAGTAACATCTTGCTTCATAACATATGTTACCACTAATATCTTGTGATGCTTGCGGTGCTAACTGTGGTGCATGCGATGCTAACTGCGGTGTGTGCGGTGCTAACTGCGGTGTGTGCGGTGCTAACTGCGGTGTGTGCGGTGCTAACTGTGGTGTGTGCGGTGCTAACTGCGGTGTGTGCGGTGCTAACTGCGGTGTGTGCGGTGCTAACTACGGTGTATGCAGTGTTAAGTGTGATGCGTGTAGTGTTAACTGCGGTGTGTGCAGTGTTAACTGCGGTGTGTGCAGTGTTAACTGCTGTGTGTGTAGTGCTAATTGCGGTGCATGCGGGGCTAACTGCGGTGCTGATGGCAGTTGCAGAGAACCAGTGCTTCAAGTTTTATAATCTCTCTTCAACATATCACTCAGAGTAAACTGCCTCTGGCAGTGTTTGCACTGAAATGCCATACTTGAACTTTTTATTCTGCAGGTCATTATTTCATGTAAACGCACGCTGCGCAAAGCTGTAAATGCTTTACCGCAGAAGCGACAAAGCAGATGCATGGATACCACTCTTCATCCTTACTGTTTCAAGTATGGAATGAAACTGAAATAAAAAAGTATAAAAGGAGCATATTTATACATTTCTCGCTCAGTTTACCGCGATGCATCGAAGAGGTAAGACCGTAGCTGGAAGAGGGATCGTCGATATTCTGACCAACAATCTACAGTTCGCGCTTCACATTACAAGTTCTATGGGCCGAGAACCAAGCTAGCTAAAGGCTATCATGCGGTGACACGGGCATCAATGCACTGGACGAGGCGTGCAAGCAGCACGATATCGCTTACTCCCTAAACAAAGCTCTGGAAACCCGACATCAGGCAGACAAGATACTTGCACAGAAGGCCGACGAGATAATAAAATCATCTGACACCGGACTCGGAGAAAAAATTGCCGTGTGGGGTGAATTTAATGTGATGAAGGAAATGGTGAAGATGGGTATTGGTGATAAGAGCAAGAGAAATGCACAGGTTAATATGGGAACAGGTACAAAGAGTAAGAGAAAGGCGCCAGTGAAACGGAAAGTGATGACAAAGGAAAGGGAAGCATGAAAGACGAAGAAAGCATATATCGGTGGATTTTTTCCATTGATTTTGCCCGCTCTAGGGGTCCTTGGGGGCTTAATCGGAGCCCCGAGTAGTATCGTCCGAGCCGTCAATACTGCATCGAACGAACGGAAGCAGTTGTCCGTGACCCAAAGACACAATGAGAATATGAAAGCTATCACCATGGATAAAAAAAAACGGCCACGCCCTCTACCTAAGGCCATACCCAGTAGGAGGCGGAAGTGCAAAAGCGACACAGTTTGGAACATGCATTAATGAAATCTCTACCGAAACGACCGCTTATGAACGTGGATCTGGAACTGTGCGCGCGCAAATTGGAGATACAGCATTTCAGGGGAGTGTTTATGAGAGATGATTTGCCCCCTAAACCAAAGATAGACGAATGTGCCATCATTAATATAGACATGCAGCCGGGCCCGGCACGCACTGGGTAGCTTACGTAAAACGGGGCACACATGCAGACTATTATGACAGTTTTGGGAATTTGCGCCCTCCACCCGAACTGCGACGGTACCTGAAAGGAATGAAGCTTATATGCAACTACGAGATGGAGCAGATGACTAACACGTGTAACTATGGGCATTTGTGTCTTCGCTTCCTGGTTCGTTGGTACAAGTGATTGTATAAAATGGCTATACATCGACAGGAAACCATCAGTCATGTCGATACTGCTTACCTTGACGGGTCATGGCCCCAAGCTGCGTGTCGTGCACATTCCACCACTCGACCTGGAGGGAGAATGTTGCATAGGCCTTGTCGAGTTTCAAACCTATAATGCGATACCGAACATCAATGGAGAAAAACTGCAAGCTGTACCTCAGAAAAAGCGGTAATGTATCCTTCGAGGTGTCGCTGCCCATAGGCTCTTTGGAATAGACGACATTGCAAGGTACAATGGAAGATTCGCTAACCCCCAACATGGAATTTTAACTACATCGGAATTTCAATAATCTGAAGTGTGTGATCAGATGCAGCGAAGATATTGACTTTACGAAACCGGATACTATCAGGCCGATGCTGGGATTCGAGCCACGTATCTACGAATCTGGCAAAACACAAGAGTCGTCGTGGCGCGTTAACATCTTGCCGGTCAACGTGATAATAATAAACTGCAACTAAGCGAGTGGCACATACCTCAATGGCTGGCCGAGCAATACGCTGCACGAATTTTCGCCTACGGTCTCTCCAGGTTTAAATCTTGTCGTAGCACAGCAAAGGATCATTATCCGTACATTTAAATGAACATAATCTTTAAAAATGTACAATACCTGTTGGCATATCAAATGTAGGGTCAATTCCAAAATGCATATTATGGACGCCTCCAATCCAAAATACTGAGCCCTGATGCTTTCAGGAGTTTGGCACAGTTCATGGTATTCGATGTGAGTAAACAGGACGAGCGTATTACCTCCAAAGTAATCGACTGCAGGATCGAATTCATGACACATAGAAATAGACCTGCAAACATATGCGCATTCTGCCTGATACATCACGGCCGGGTTGTATCGTACAATTGCCGAGACAAGACCGTCAAAATACTGTCGTGAGCCCACACACTAGAACTGTTAATTCGTCTTCTAGCATCGCCTGTTTCAAGGTTCGAGAAATTGCTGAAACGATGTAATGGACGGTCGCATGTCAAGTGGTGGAGTTCCCCAGCCCGCTACAATTACTGGGTCGACGATGCGGACATCGAGCAGTGAACACAGAATATAGCAATTAATAAACCTCTATATATGTTTTTTCTCCTTTCGTACATTACCAAATAAAATCAGTTTTTAAAGAAATAAATTGTGGTTAATTTTTTTTAAATACCCCCGCTTTATGTGAAAAATTATTTTTAGTAAAAAATACTTATATTGAAAAACAAAACAAAAAATTAAATATGTTAATTGATATGACCATTCGGCACAGGTCGAAAGCACTCTTGCCGAGAGTAAATAATCTGTGATGGCTAAAACATGAGTTATACGTGCGCTCAAGTGGGCGATACTTAAGATAAATGGACAGAAGATGTGGTATGGCGGTAAAGACGGCTGGAAGGGATCTGACAGCACCACCAATACGTTAAATATATAAACCAATACGGCTGCCACCTGGTGGCTAAATCGCAAGCTCGCCTGCTGGCGAAATCGATAATTAATACACTAGCTTCACCTAGGTGATGAAAAAGTAAACAAATGACAAACGAAAAAACCAACATGGCTGCATACGGCGCACTGAGTATTGATGAAGGGGGTGGACGCCTGCCGACTAATTAACCAATGAGAAATATTGGTAGGGGAGGGGCTTGTTAAGAAAATGTAATTAATTGGAGGAGGGTCAGTTGTCTGATGGTCATAGTGCTGGGGAATCTCCTGAAATGTAAGTTTTTAAAATACATTTTTAATTACAATTTTTTAAAACTTTTTTTTTACAAATTTTGAATAATTTTTTATATAAATTCTAAAATAAATTTTTCGAAATTTTTGCAATTTTTTTAGAATTTTTTGTAATTTTTTTGTGTTTAAGGTTATTGAAGGTTATTGTCATGGGGTTAAGGTCAAGACCAAGGTCAAGACCAAGGTCAAGACCAAGGTCAACCAGATCAATTATGGTGGTCGGATAATGTTACAACATGACAGCTGGTCGTATCTGACTCTGTATCTGAACCCTGCATATCGATTTGCCTATGCCTATAAAATCAGTATGGTCGCCACTACTCTCCCCTCGAAAACGACCACCCCAAATCCTTCCCATTGATCAAAAAGTACTTTTCGGGGGATCGTTTTTGCAACTGGGGGGATTAAATGTGGGTTCAGAATAATAAAGTATCATATGAGTCGTCCATATTCAAAACCGGTTTAGTCCACCAAGTTTCAATTCTAAGGTTATTTCATTATACAGCAGTTGGCAGCATGCTTCATATGTCAAGCAAAAAGGAAGGAAAAAATGTATGTTACGTCCTATTCAAATTTACTAACAAAAGTAGGCTCCAATTCCATAATCTGCTAAGTCTGTTACTGTTGCAGTTTCAGAAAGCACCATGTTCCTATAATAATGCAGGAACAAAATCTGTTATATTTATCAGATAATAAATGTTTTGTAGAGGTCACAGTTACAAAACCAGTAATGTCCACCAATGCAGTTAAGCTATATTTTCTCTAATTTATAAAGAACCTGAATTTATTTTAAGGATGTAATAATACATTTGACGCATGACGGGTACATGGGATAGGCATTGCGCTGTATTCACACCCTGGAGGGGAAAAACCCTCGGGGCAGTCCCGATGTATAAGGGCACGCGGGGGAAAACCGAAGTCGAGAGAAACAGGGTAAGTCCCGATAAATAGCTGATATGCAGCCCTTGGCGAAGGAATCAGGGGAGCCCCCGACGAGAATTAATGCAGTCACAGCTCACAGGAATCCCTTAGACGTCCTGCCGCACCCTCCCTCCACCCTAGTTGGAGAATATAAGCAGCTGACGAGACACGAAATCCTACACAAAAACACGCGACGTAAACAGGGGATTTCCCGATTTCTCTCTCGAGAAACTGCTGACAGCTAACTTGAATATAGCGAGACACGGGTTAAATTCACAAGGCAGCCGAGGAAGGGGGTCAGTTGTTCGGGGCCAGTTGTTTGCAGTCGTACAGAGGCAGTCGTACAGAGGCGGTTGAATCCTCGCAGTCAGGAGAATCATCAGTCAGGCAGACATATCGGACACAGAGAGGTGGCAGTCGTGTGAGGCAGTCGAGGCCGGGACGGATCCCAGCAGAGTCAATCATCGCCAGCTAAAACGGGAGTAGTTCAGCGGCACAGCTGCGAGACGAGTTAGGTGTTCCGCCGAGACTGGAGGTGAAGGAGACATGGAAGTAGGCAGTCGTGTGATGGGAACAGTGCCGAGAACTTGAGTAAATTCCCGGAAACGAGTGGCAGCCCCATACCGAGAGGCGCCATTACCCGAGAAGACGTAGTCGTGTGCCGGATGGCAACGAGGCAAGCATCAGTCAGTCAGTAAGTCAATTGTGACATCACCGGGGGAGAGAACCTAGGAACAGCCGAGACTTTATGTGCAGATTTCCGAGACAAACCAAGTAGAAGTGTCTAGCACTAATGATTACATTCCCGAAATAGTAATGGGTAGGTGCCGAGGTGGGGAAGTCAGAAACGCGAGCTGGATCGTTGCGGACTTCGACACAGACGAGGAGACGCGCTCTCCTACGAGTAACGCCAGCCGAGGTCACAGACACACTCATAGTCCCCGGGAAACCCTCCCGGACTTCCGAGAGAGTCAGTCAAAGCCAAAGGAAGAAGCCAGCTGAGTACAGCACGTCAACGAGAGCCAGTCTGAGGGCCTGAAAAAGGGTCACTCAACTCACCAGGCCTCACTACCAACGAAGACAACTCACCAAAAGCCGCAATCACAAATAAGTAGAGAAACGTCTCCCTTCAAACAACCTTCCCCGACGCATAGAATTCAACCCACCAGCCCTTCAGGCCTACGAATTGTAGGGGGGCTCAGTCTCGCCAGTGTGTGTAAATACCTATGTTACCTTCAGACAAGTAAACTACTGGTGTGTTAAATAACTGAGAATACGAGTATTTGTTCNAGTAAACTACTGGTGTGTTAAATAACTGAGAATACGAGTATTTGTTCACCCCTAATGCAACAACCACAGGTGCCCTTAGTCTGCACCAAAGTAAATTAACTAAGTAACCTACTAGCCACCACCCTGTATATCTCAGGTGGCTTAGTAGCGACACATTTGTATTGTTATAAGAATTTAAAGTTTTTGTGAGTTCGTGCTATTGTAAACTTGGTGTTTGTTGACAAGCATCTATATTGTGAAGGAAACATTCCCAGCTTTATTGTATATATTCATTTGAATATAACAAAAGTTTGTTTATATTTAATAACTTAACAGACAGCAACATCACACCTGCGCCTGCATTTAAAGCTAGGAAGAAACGGAGAAACCATGAATCGTGGGCAAAGTCGTTGCCAAGAAAATGAGGCAAAAAACCCCGTTTAATATGTTAAAATACTGTACTGTTTGTTTTCTTTCTCAGTCATTATAATCACAGTTATTAAAATATTTTCCGGTATTCCTGTGAATTGTGTCCTAAAATGACATTATGTGTGCATAAAGGAGGACCTTTTGAATACACCGAGTTCAGCATGCAAGATATCAGAAGAATGAATCAGAATTTCTACCAGACACATGGAAGACAAACTCAAAATGAGTTCATCCTCAAGTAAGTTACTG
Organism: Clitarchus hookeri; assembly: GCA_002778355.1. Taxonomy (NCBI): domain Eukaryota; kingdom Metazoa; phylum Arthropoda; class Insecta; order Phasmatodea; family Phasmatidae; genus Clitarchus; species Clitarchus hookeri. The sequence continues at coordinate 1,257,043 of NQII01000064.1, read as the reverse complement.
TAGAGGCGCCAAAACGTAAACGATCAAGAACTAATGCAAAGGACAAGCAGGTAACAACTAATATATCATACCAAAACTCAACAATGGGAGATCTACTAGGGTTCAGGTCTGTAAGGCAACCTTTCTTCATACACTTGGAGTTGGCCGAGAACGTGTTCATTACTTATGTAAACAATGTCTTGAGGCGGGGTGTGCACCTAATTAGGCTAAAGACGGTCACAGAAAATCCCATACTTACGCAAATAAAATGAGGTCTATGTACAGCAACATTACTCTCGCGGAAAGAATATCCACAGACAGTATCTACAAAGTGATCTTCCTGTTGTCAAGTTGCACAAGTTGAATTGGGAATATTTTCGCACAGTTTTTGGAAACGAGTCAACATTGAATTTGGCTCACCTGCCACTGATGTTTGCTCATTTTGCCTTAAGACTGAGGAGACCAAAGAACATACACGGGATCTCCACAAACGGAATGTACTCCAGATTCAACTGAATGTTCATCAGATCAAAGAAAAATCGTTCTACGGTGCTCTCCGAGATGATGTAGTTGGGGAAAAGATACAAATTTTTGATTGCCAAAAAACTTAATACTTCCTAAACTGCCTTATCAATCACCGTTTTATTTAAGACAACTATACCTTTTTAATTTCACAGTGTGCGAGGGTACTTAAAGTGCTTCTGAAAATAAGGTTGATGCGTTGTGTTACACGTGGCTAGAAAATGAATATACCAAGAGATCTTGTCAGATAGCATCTTACATTTATTACAATCTTTGTTACACTGAATTTAAAGACACACGTACACAATAAAGTTAATAGCAAATGGTTGTGGTGGCCAAAACAAAACCTACATAATGGAAGGTCTGCTTTGCTCATGGTTAGCTGAAAAATATCCAGTAAATATAAAAACTATTATTCTGCTCTTTCCTATTTTTGGTAACTCATTGACCTAGTGTTTGGTTGAACAGAAAAAAAGAGTTTAAATGTATCATCCTGAATCCAGCTGATTTTGAAAATGTTATCCCGCAGTAACAAATAGTAACTGATGTACAGGTTTCCGATTATAAGTAGCAGTTAGAGATATAGCAAAGCCCTCTTCTGCTTGGCATTTTTAATTCAAAAGTGTAAATCAATCATCATCAAAAAGATAGCAACAGACTCAGTAACTGTTCAAGGAGAGCAGAACTACAATTTAGAAGTCGGGGTTGGAAAAAGTATCTGCAAAAGAGGGAAGCAATTCATGGAAACTTAGCCCTCAGTCATTGAGAAGGGTGTAAACGCCAAGATGGAAAAAATAATTGATGTCACAAGACTTTTATGGGACCCCTACGGGCCCTAATAGGAGATCTTTGATGACCTTGTATCAAAAAAACCTAAAAATTCAGATGGTGAAGAATCTGATATAGGCGAGCTACCAGGCCCAGATACCGATAAAACGACCACCTTATAACAAAAAGCGAAAGAGATTTGTATGTGCCAAGAAGATTGTTAAGGGCTTGTTTGTGATTTTTATAATTCTTTTGTTTACCTAAGTATTTGTAATGTTATATATGACTACTGTGTGTACAATAGTAACTATGATTTTCAATGTTATCATAATGAGTATTTGCCACAATGATGGTCTAGGGCATGTTTGTAATTTTTATTTTGTTTTGTTTTTTTGTCAAAATGGTATATTGAGTTATCTGTAAGCACTCTGTGTATAAAAATCCCTCTGTGCTCTATTAATTTTGTGTGAAACTTTATAAAATATGCCTTCGTAATAATAATAAGCAATAAAATAAGTAGACTCTAAGATGTTTTATTTTATCCCCCTGATACTACTAGTCACCTCATATAACCACGCACAGTTCTGAAAACCCGAGGTATCCTATTTACAGAAACAAACAATGTTAAGTCCAGCCTATAAAATTAAATTGCACAAAAACTCTCACGACATGATTTAAACACTGTAATGTAGACAAAAAGATGTTAATTAACTGCAGCCATAGAAAAAGAAATAGTATTGAATAACAGTTAGGAAACGGTTTTTTTTTGTAAAAACATTTTCGAAGGACTTTAGTAATAGGTTTTGGAAATGGACGACTCATATGCACAGTTGATTTGTATTAAGGGGCCTGCTTGCCTGCTTTTTTTTTCTCCTTTTTTGGCCGAGGGCAGGAGTTATAAGGGTTACACTGGCATGCGTTACAAGAGCGCTATCGCCGCTACGCGCAGGGCTCTGAACCGGCGTGCAGTGTTCTCGTAGTGCTGCGTGTACCTATGGAACTTTCAGCGGTGACACTATTATTTTATTGATGAAAAGTCTGTAGCATAGTTCAATACAGGCTCCTATCGTAGTTTGACTCGTGTCCGGCTAGTACGTTTTAAGATACAGCAGTCTAAAATATCCGTTTTTAACTATAATTGGACGGCTCTAATATAATGTTTACAACCTGCGTGGTAACTTTAAAAGTACCATTCCGTCCTCTTCCGGGCTATGATGTCATTTCGTAGGTACACATACGGGGGGGGGGACGTTTAATAGTTTCGTCACAAACCAAGTTTTCAAATACTTTGTAACGCAGTTCCAGGCAGGCGGGACACTTAAGGATGCCGCCTCGGTGTGCCGCTGAACGGTGTGCAGAGCTCCAGCAGAAAACGCTTTGTTAAAAAACCGTCCAACGTGTCTGAGTGAGGTCTGCTTACGAATTGCATTTGAGAAACGCTACGAACCCGTATACGTTTTTCAGTTCCTCCATTCCTCTCTAAAGCATGTTTCCGCGACAGTGGAAATGGCTCAGACGGGTGTTTTCACAGTCATTTTTAGGTATAAACATTCCGATACGAAACAATATAAAAGGAATAGGGGCGTGCATCAAACCTTAGTTTTTATTATTACATCATAAAATGGTAGGGTCTCCGCTGAAAGTCTCATAAAGGCGCGTTATCGACGGCAAGACTGCACGCCAGTTGAGTGGTTTGCGCGTAGAGGCGATGAGAGAGTTTATGCGCATGTCTCGGTCGCTCTTAGCGCTCCCACGCTTTTAGGCCTCAGACTTGGAAAATTCCTTCGACCAGGCGACCACCTTATGGATTCTAACTCTTCCTCACTCACAACTTGCTTCATCGCATTTACGCGCAATGGGCTCGGCTGGCGTGCATTAGACGACTCACCTGAACGTGACTTGAAGCAGTGACCCTCTGTTTTTATGCAACGCTTTTTAAGATAACAGTATAATAAGTGTCTACAAAAAACTCATCTTTATATTATTGAAATCCTAGCTGCATAAACGGATTCTGAATACGCCCATTAAAAAAANGTCTACAAAAAACTCATCTTTATATTATTGAAATCCTAGCTGCATAAACGGATTCTGAATACGCCCATTAAAAAAAATTCCGCTCTCATAAATAAAATAACATTTTGTGTTTAAATGATAACTTGAAACTTCCCTTTGGGAATACNAAAAAAAATTCCGCTCTCATAAATAAAATAACATTTTGTGTTTAAATGATAACTTGAAACTTCCCTTTGGGAATACAACAGGCTCCACTACAAATTGTCCAGCCGTTTTTTCATCGCGAGTTTTATACCAAACCGCTTCTATAGTACATTCGAGGTAACTTTCATCTTTTCTGAAGCCCTGCTTAAGTTCTACTTCCAGGATATTCCTCCACCTCGTGCAAACCAAGCTTAACCAAGTTTGGAAAATGATACCAAAGTGATAGCACACCGCATTCGCGCGCACTCAGTTTCATAATATTTTGCATGGCAACTATTTCTTACTAGGCTGTATACAAACACACACATTTTATCCCTGTTTCTACTCATCTTAATTACAAGTAAATTATTATAATTTATCAGTGAAACATAAGCAAAATATCAATTTAATACAAAATGAGATTTTTATGTTGAATATATGTTGAATAAAACATAAGTATAAAATAAATTTACTACAAAATTAGATACTTTTATGTTGATGGGCCGCGGTGGTGTAGTGGTAACACTATTAGCTTCTTACCAATGCAAACTGGGTTCGATTCCCGGCGGGATCGCCCCCGGATTTTCACATGTGGGGTTTTCGCCACTGGTCGGCGGGTTTTCTAGGGTATCTCCTGTTTCCCCCGCCCTTGCATTCCGGCGCTGCTCCATACTCACCTCGCTTTATCCTCATCGGCTCTTAAGACCTCGCTGTTAAGAGCCGCCCAAAATCCCTTCACTCACTCACTTTTATGTTAAACATGTATAAAACGCTTGTAATACATACATATTTACGAAACAAGCAAACATGTCATAGATGTGGTGACTTTTCAAAGGTTTGATTCAAAAAGTGTGAGGAAACAGCGAATACACAATATGCTCTTCATGCACCAGCAACGCGGAGTTCAGTCAATTTTATTAACTGTTTTTATAATATTTTTAACTATAGTTGAAAACTAAATATATTTTCAACATACTAAATTCTTAAAATAGTTAGTAAGTAATTTAAGGTTTTACTCTCACTTGACTTCACACACCTATGGATATTTGCTATATGTGAACTCCCTTGAAAGTTTTATTCCTGGGTCGTCTTAAGTTTTATTCTAATTGTGAAACGATAGATTGCACACGCCTAGGTAGTCTCTTTTCGAAACTTGTATTTTCAACAGTGCAACACATTTTTCCCTCTAGCTAAGTTGGTGTTGTGATACGTCATTACATTATGTTCTATTTTCACTTGATTTCAACTCAAGGATTCGCTNCTCTAGCTAAGTTGGTGTTGTGATACGTCATTACATTATGTTCTATTTTCACTTGATTTCAACTCAAGGATTCGCTATTCAACTTAATTTACAATTCTAATTTCTGGAACAGAATTTACTTTGCTATGGGTAAGGGCGCCTCTTGTTTCAAATTCTGCAGCCAACTTCTTTGCAGGAGCACACATGCCTGACTGTGCAAACNCTCTAGCTAAGTTGGTGTTGTGATACGTCATTACATTATGTTCTATTTTCACTTGATTTCAACTCAAGGATTCGCTGTTCAACTTAATTTACAATTCTAATTTCTGGAACATAATTTACTTTGCTGTGGGTAAGGGCGCCTCTTGTTTCAAATTCTGCAGCCAACTTCTTTGCAGGAGCACACATGCCTGACTGTGCAAACGCAGCGTTTAAAAATACAAAATTGTTTGACAGTATTGCAGAGATAAAATTTTAATACATTTAATGAAAAAAGGTTACTGTCTCACCAAGGCTGCGCAAAAATGTTCTGCAGCATCACTGAGAAAAAAAGTATGGTTGTAGGAATCAAATGTTTGTACCCATAACTCATCTAGACTGTTAACATAGGGACGGCAATAAGACTGGGTGTAGGTACCATCCAAATACTGTTAACGTGGATAGTACCTGTAACAGAAATGTACATTGTGGTTTTGTCTGTGATTGTATCTGTAACTATGAATATAGTTCCTACAGCAGAGAGTTATGTTCCTCCTACAGAACCAATAGTTACTTCAACATAACATATTCAGCAAAAGTTAGATTGTTCCCGCAACAAACAGAATTGATTTGAACTAACGGAACATTCGTTGCTGGAACAGAAATTCTGTTGTGGCTACCGTGAAACCGGTTTACAGAACTTTCTCTCTTGTCACTTCTCTGTTGATTCGTTTCAGTTTATGATTCCAGTTATTAATTATTTTAACACAACATACAGTTGTATAGTTTTATGTGGCTCTGCGGTACAGTATTGTGTGAAACGAAGACCTTACAGCTCTGACACGAAGGTCAAGAAGTAGACGTAAGTCTAAATCCCGGCTGTCAATACTACGAAAGTTTTCTACAAGTCAACTTTCATTACAGGAGTAGGCCTGATTAACTTTCAGCAGTCTTGGACTCGATCTCGGCGGTTGCAGCGAGAAATATTTTCCTTCTCAATTGCAGGAACTTAATTCGCATTCGGGAGGACGTGGTTTCGATACTCAGTTTAGTCCTGATTTCTGTTTTTCGCCGTTTGTCCTAAATCACTTCAGGTGAAACGAAGGGATGGTTCCCGAGTACAGGCCGTGGCAGATTCTCTCGCTTGTCCTTCTTGTAAAAGCATTTGAGTAAGTCTGTAATGACTTCGCTGCTGTCGACGAGACGTAATCAATAACGAAAAAAGAGAAGCGAAGATAAAGTGGCCCTGCTGGAAAATCTCAGAGGAATAGAAATGGGAGGGAATTGTAAATTAAAGGGAAAATGGATCTATCGTCAGTTCAAGATAAAGAATAACATTATTTTAGAAGTTTAGTACAAACATTATACTAGATTAAACTTTCGTGGTGATCATTAAGCAATTTACAATTATCTGAAAGTCATAATTAATAAGACAGCATGAGGTGTCACGATAACGAGTAGTTTCCGAACAAAACTGGTGACGAATCAAATATAAATAATTTTAGGAATGTATGAAGCATATGTAATATTTAATTTCAAGCGGGAAAAGTATAATGCAGAGTAAATAGCAATTTGACTATATTGTAACGTGGCACGCGCACAGNATTTAATTTCAAGCGGGAAAAGTATAATGCAGAGTAAATAGCAATTTGACTATATTGTAACGTGGCACGCGCACAGTTACAAAACTATAGCCGGCTTTAAGTTGCCACTCGACTATAACATTCCACTCGACTAGCTCAAGACGGAGTAACACGAGACTCTGTAAAATGGACGCCAATTAACTATGAAATAAAGTCAAGTTCCGGTGTATTTTGTTACATACTTTTATTTACCATTTTTTAGTGACGCAATTCACATACGAAGTTCAGCGTATGCAGAGTACGAACCGTTCACAGTTAAATAGACACGGACAGAACAGAGCTACAGTGGTTTACGAGTTATTTCAATTCTTAAACTTTGCCCTAAGAAAATTAAATGCAGCTACCTCCCACACCGGCGGAGAAATAATCTAGCAAGTTCAAGTTTGCCGGTGTGGGGGTTAGCGCTAAGCCCGACGCGGCCTAGGCGAGCACTAGTTGACTGCTTCAGACGACTGCTCGATATCGACTGACTTGAGTGGCGACTGACTTCCAACTGACTTGAAGGGCGATAGGCACAGGTGTACTTGTGCTGCCTATAACCCCCCTCTTCTAAGACAAAGGCCTGGCATGGGCTGCCACGCACGCTCTTCACACGTTATCGAAACTGTGTCGTACAAAACTAAAACTGTCGACGCAGTCTGAAAGTTTCTAAATAATGCTGACTCTTAACAAAAACTTCAACTTTCAAAAAGGCAACCAATTGCCTGATAAACGTAAAACAGCAAGTGCATGCCCGATAAACAAACTATCACCGTAAAACGAACCACCACGGCTTTTAATTTAAAACCCTATAAAAATATTACGAAGCTTAGTAAAGCGAAAAAAAATGTAATACGTGTCCCGAAAATTAAGAATACTGCGTCATTACAATATCAATAGATAAGTGGAGCCTAAAATCAAGCAGAGAAAAGAAAATACGCAAAATACAAAACACGAATTAGTTTTCCAATAATCATCAGAAGTAGTGAGTGTTCAAACCGGACTCAAAAATTATACAGTCAAGTGGCGTTTGCGTTTAGAATTGGAAGAAACAAAGTAGTCAGAGAAGGGAAGACTAAATTAATTAGATATACAACGGAAGCACGAAGCTACAGTATAGAGCGGATATTTTTGTATATGTAAAACGAGAGATTTGTTTAAGAGAATCGGGGAAAATAACATGACCAAAGGTATTTCCTTTAGAACTCCTAAAATGAGGACAGCCACAAGTAACATAAAAAAAAACTGACAGCGCCTATCTTTCCAAATAGTTACAGGGAGGATATCCCAGAAGAAATGACTTTGATAAATCTCACGTCATAATATAGAAAAGTGAAAAGTAATACCAGTAATAACAATAACGAAATACTGGGTGATAATCTCCCTTAAGAATTCCTGGGAATAAATTTGCGAAACGCCGTCTGTAAAAGAATGTTAGTTCGGTGATGCAATATGGATTCAATTCTGGAAAGTCATGAATGAGCCAGATCTTCGCCGTGGGAAAGATAGTGGGAAAACGTAAAATAATAATAGGAAAAAGGGGTGTTACGATTGCGTGAACAGTTCTTAATTATACGGCCTGCCTGAACACGCCATCACTCATGAGCTGTAATCAGGGCAGCCACTTGCCGCAATCGGGAATCTCATTGCCCAAAACCCCGGTAAGCAGGAATTCCCTCTACCGGTCAGGTAATCAGGCTATGTCGCGTTATGCCACACCGATATGGGCGAAATGTAGAGTGGCGGAAGAGGTATTTTCCGTGTGACACATGCCGAGATGGGAGCCACAAGAAATCTGCTAAGAAATCTGCTGTGCCGACCGCCGTAACTCGTTATACTAAATCAGCCATCGCATACTTCTCAAGGTGGGACCATTACAATACACCTATATGGCTCTCAGTAAGGTGGTAAACGTAGTTAACATAACAATGCTCCCCCGACCTTATAGTATTTTATATAATATCCAGATTTTTTATTAAATAGCCAAATAGTAACCTTTAGCTCCTTATATTTATTCACCCCACATGCTCTACCATCATGAGATCCTTCCAACCTTAACAAGTACAGCTTGAGTACATAAATTTGTTTAATATTGTCCGCGTAAGGTCTATGGTCCTTAATATGAAAAACACACAAACTTAGCAAGAGAAATTCAGAGGAGTAACATTTTCTGGTAACATTAGGTTCAAATGGGTAGGAGCCATTTTGTACGTACAAATATCTNTAAATTCAGAGGAGTAACATTTTCTGGTAACATTAGGTTCAAATGGGTAGGAGCCATTTTGTACGTACAAATATCTGCTCCATTTATGTTCCTCGCTATCTACACTTTTCAAAATAGTGTACACGTAAGCATAACAGAGTGGATAAGAAGAAAATTTTGAAATGTGGGATTTGCAATTACTTAAGTCTGTATTTTATTTTAAGACAATAAAACAACCAGAAAAAAAAACTAAAGATTTTTACAACAAAAAAATTAATTTAAATGTAATACAAACATAAGGACTAAAAATAATTGTGATTAAAACACGTGACATTGCAANAAACTAAAAATTTTTATAACAAAAAAATTAATTTAAATGTAATACAAACATAAGGACTAAAAATAATTGTGATTAAAACACGTGACATTGCAAGAATAGGGCATGACTTTTCAGTAGTATCTTTAAGAAGTCGATTATTTTAGACTTCGAGTCGATGATACAACATAGAATATAAAAATGGAAAATTGGCCAGTAAACTACAGAAAGCGGGCATTATAGACACAGTGTTCAACATTATAGAAAATTATCATAAAAACTAGAACAATGTGTGCGATATTTTATGAGAAATTATAAGAAGTATTGAACAGTAAGATGCTATTTGATGCGGGAAAGACAACAGTGAGTAGGAGGCAAAGGAAAAATACGATCGATGGAAAGGAAATTTTGTTGAAGATAATCAAAAAAGTCACGGGGGAGAGTGAAGTAGTAGGTATAGTGATATTAAAAGAAATAAGTGTATGTTGAAAGTTATACGTGATGTTCCAAAATATGTGGAAAGTAATCGGGGAGTGGATAGTACACCCCAAAACCACACACAATGTCCCTATGAACATGTTCTAAAATCGATATTTTCCGAGTTAACAGACCTTCCAATGTTGTACTGGATGTATTCGTAATTGCCTCACGTCGCAAGGGACCGATGTGGTCGGGTGTTCAGTGCGCCAACCCCTCGCCAAGGCGATTCGGGCTCGATTATCGGCGAGTTCACATTCAATTTTAGCATGAAGGAAGTGGCCGTTCGCCTGAGATATTTCTCCGAATTCTTCCCGTTGCCGCCACCCTTTCATTCCACCATCGCTGCTACATTTCCGTTTCAGCCCACCTCCACGGACCCTGAAAGCCTAGTTGTTAAGGGCCCCGCCAGGCTGGTACATGAAGGGCGTTAAAGAAGTTCATTAGAAAACAACTGATTATAACAGTTGGATATTTTGTAGTGGTGTCTGAACGTGGAAGTCATTTAAGAAACATTTCGTGCCCAAAAACAAGATTCAATATCTCATTTAAATACCAAGGATTATTTTTTATGGGCGCGGAAACGGCTAAAGCTGCTGTTTTCAGAATCATAATCAGCTGTTGAATTTTTTTATTCAGACACTTTGGAGTTGTCTTCAAACACGCATCAAAAGTATTTTTTTTTTTTTTCCACTGCTTAGTCACGTTCAGGCGAGTCTCCGACGGAAATGCTGCACGCCAGTTGGGCGCCTTTGGCGTAGAGGCGACGTGACAAGTGGTAAGTGAAGAAGAATCGGCCTTACAGCTCATGCGTTTCGAAGGTCTCGAACGCGCAAAATAGACGCAGTAAGGCGGGACCGTCAAACGCATTCCGTATCTCCGAACAAGGGTGGCTACTGACCGCAACAGACGCGAATTTAAAGAGGCGACATAGGAAGGACGTACTACTCCCTTAAAAATATTTAACTGATTTATTATAGGATGGATGATGGCGAATGCGTGATTGGAGAAGAAAACGAAAAATAACTAATGTATTTTTTTACAGATGAAATTTTTCAAAAATACCCTGTCATGTTTTCCTTATCTGTTTACATTTTAATAAGGTATTAAATAGTTAATTTAATTTTACGTGTTATTGCAAGTTGTATACATCCAGTGTAATGTATAATTAAATCATTTATCTAAGAATTTAAATCTATAATATTTTTAATTAACAGTTTTAAACATTTTACAAAACAATCCAAATTTAAAAAGTCTTCATGGTGAATTTAAAAAATATATTGTTCAGAAGATAAATTTAAAAATTAAATTTAAAAGTCAAATCATTTCTTTTTATTTTGTACAGTTAAAATCGAGGATTTAAATTTATCTTAAAAAGGAATTCCTCCAAAAAAATGAAATTTGCTTATAAAGTTTAAATTTTTTAAATTTAGCTATTTAAACAACCCCGAAACCTATTTTTAATATTAATTAATACTTATAATGTTTAAATTTGTTAATTCAAATTATTTTACTTTTACATAAATTGATAACCGTTATAATAAAATGATAAGTGATCCAAGGCAAGGTAAAGCATGTTAAACAGCATAAGAAAGTGTTAATGAAGCCGCCCCACCCCCCAAATTCAGTTAGTAAAATCGGACTTGGAGTCGCTACTGGACAAGGACCAGGAAGACGCCTTGGTGTCGGCAGCCGCTGGTCCTCGGGAGTGAGGACGTATCTGGGGTGGCTTCCTGNTTGGTGTCGGCAGCCGCTGGTCCTCGGGAGTGAGGACGTATCTGGGGTGGCTTCCTGCTTGGGCAGCTACGACGGCAACCCAACAACCCGGGTTGCCAATGAGAGGGGGTGCCGGCTACCGGCTGTAAACCCGGCGGTAATTGGCCGTCGCGCGCGCGATAACCCGGCGGAACGCCTTGGCCTCGCCCTGCATCCTCCCTCGCGGCGGACCGACANGTGTCTGCTGCGTCGTCGCGTGCAGAGCCGCTCCTCTACACTGCAATCACTTGCCAGTGTCGTCCGTGAGCACGGCGACGCTGCGCCGCGCCGGGTGGCTAGTCCACTAGTGATCGTTCACCAGAGCAGTCCGGGCTCCAGCTATCATATAAAAGGCAGAAATAGCACCCATCTTAAATTATTTAATAAATCTTCGTGATCACCAAAATGAAAACTTGACATAGCATAAAGGACTACTAATTAATTATTTTTAATTAATAGGTTTTCAATTATATTCGTATTTTCTCATGGAGGAAGAAATATATTAAGTACTGGGTGCCGCGGTGGTGTAATGGTAAGACTACTCGCCTCCGACCTATGTGAACAGGGTTCAATTTCCGGCGGGGTCGCTCCCGGATTTTCGCATGTGGGAATTGTGCTGCGCGATGCCGCTGTACGGCGGGTTTTCGCGGGTACCACCCGTTTCCTCCGCCCTTTCATTCCGGCGCTGCTCCGTGCTCACCGCACTTCACTCTCGTAGGCTCTCAAGACATCGATGTTAATTAAGANCCTTTCATTCCGGCGCTGCTCCGTGCTCACCGCACTTCACTCTCGTAGGCTCTCAAGACATCGATGTTAATTAAGAGCCACCCTAATCTCTCCAATCAAACTTGATTAAGTAATGATGGAGTATTTTATTACGGTTATACATAACGGGAGGAAAATAAGTTTGATTTCAAAATAACTGTTAAGATTTTCTCTTTACCTTCACACAATTGGTTATTAAAAATTGGAATTTATAAATTAAGCGTGGAGGAAAATCCGTAAATTCAATATGGCGACAATTTCTCCCTCCCCCANCCTTTCATTCCGGCGCTGCTCCGTGCTCACCGCACTTCACTCTCGTAGGCTCTCAAGACATCGATGTTAATTAAGATCCACCCTAATCTCTCCAATCAAACTTGATTAAGTAATGATGGAGTATTTTATTACGGTTATAGATAACGGGAGGAAAATAAGTTTGATTTCAAAATAACTGTTAAGATTTTCTCTTTACCTTCACACAATTGGTTAAAAAATTGGAATTTATAAATTAAGCGTGGAGGAAAATCCGTAAATTCAATATGGCGACAATTTCTCCCTCCCCCATAAGGGGCCTTCTTAAATAGCGTTTGAACTGTAGGTTAATTATAACATTTTTCTTTCTTACGAAACTATTAAACGTGTACTCAATGTGCCGATCTACGGAGAAAAACAAACACATCCTTCAAACGAGGCTTGTCGAATGCTTTTCAATACATCACGCACATTAGAAACACCTATTCGGAGCAGTGCTAGAACCTGCTGTTCCAAAGCGCTGTATCTCAAAATATACTAGTTAGATAATTAAACAATATAGAAATACCTTGGCTGTATCTTGCTTCAGACTTCCCACCAGTAAAGTGATAGGTTTTGTGTTTAGGTTTGATGACGTGCATGATATCTGCCGCGACATAGTCGTGCTGCTACTCTTGTGTCGCCTCTCATTTCGCCGTGCAACATGGCCGTGTCTGCCAGTTCTGCGTTACTCTTCTGTGCCATGCACCGTGCAACATGGCCGTGTCTGCCAGTTCTGCGTTACTGTGCTGTGCCACGCACCGTGCAGTGACATCGTGCGCGCAGGCGATTCCTGCCCCAACCAGTGCCAGTCCACTCCGTGTGGGGGGAAGTTGAGTTGTGATGATGGGATTGGGGATGATCATGGAGTAGGCAACGTGTGGTGGTCGTACAATCTTTATTAAAAAGACGACTACATCAGTGCTGTGAGAAATTATGACACACACGCCAGCCAGCATTGCCCACAAACACAAGTGTGATTATCTAGAACACTGTGAGAGTAAGGCAGTTCCACTAAGAAACCCTTTCTTATGTATTGTGGATTCGTGTTTCATTGTTTGTCACAGCAAGTTTAATAATAATTAACACTGCGCATTTTACAGCATTAAAGGGGCGGCTTCCGCACGCATTTGTACGAAAGGGGTGGATAACGCATTCAATGCCCTTTTATTTTTTTATTTATTTTTTTTTGTATTGCCACATTTTAACGTGTTGCTGTACAACAGCCCATTAATGTACTGCAAGACGTATTCATATAGTCTTACATAAATCTACCGCCACTTTCCTTGCCCTCTGTTGTCTGCACTTGTTGAGGTGGACCATGGGTCGCATACGAGGTAGAACCCAAAAAATGACGACAATTATTTGATTCAACATTGTGTACGCGACAGAAAATTTTCAAAATTTAATCCCTTACAAGCTAGTGTCCATCAAACGTAATGCACATGTGTGGGCTATTCGTGGTAACGTGAGTAATTATTGAAAGCTCTCTCATTTGGAATAACAGTAAATTAAACATATTTTATTGTAGCCTTATACCTTAAGTTCCAAGTGAGGTGGAATATACTCACTGTGTTTATTACTTACATGACAATATTTGTTTAAAAAAAGTGGTTAGAGGAAAAAAAAATGGCTCAAAAGAAAAAGTAACTAGGGCCTCTAAAGTGCTTGCTTTACCGTGGACAGCCTATACTAACGTTTTCCCCATTGTTTGAAACGGTTATTAAACCCGTCCGAAATAATGCTGTCCACCTATTCTACGTATTGGAAAACATCTACCTTTCTGTTTTCTTTTCATTTTTGGGAACAAATTAGAGTCGCAGGGTGCCAGCTGCGGTAAATAGGGTGGGTGAGAAACAGTCTTCATTTTGTTTCTGGCCAAAAACCTCCATCCATATCTGACGCCTGGTACACTACAATCCACGAGACCGATCTGCTCGGCTGGTTGCGTCCAAAACCTCCAGGGGCAATCTTACGAGAGTTTTTTCGGTTCAAATTTTTTACGTCTTGAAAACGCCCCCCTATCACGTTTCTTTAAGTTATTAGGAACAAGAAAGTATCAGGCTGCCAGGTATAGTAAGTAGGGGGGTGAGTATATGTTGTCACGTTGTTATTGGCCAAAAACTTTCTAACAACAGGGTCATTGTGAGCATGGGCGTTGTCGTGATGGCTAACTGAACAAGACAGATGTCTCTTGAAGGCACCTAGTTTCAGACGTCGAAGCTAGCACCCCTACTGCCCTTCGTTGGAGGATATTAAATTTTGAAAATGCTCTCTCACATACATGATGTTTAATAAAATAGTTCTCGTTATTTTAGGGTCCTCCCTCATATATCGGCACATCATGTGTCTCCTCTTGCACCAGGAATAACCTGCCAAAGTTTGCCTCCGTGTTCTGGAAACACCTTATACATACAAATAGAATGGGCTGAATTCGACCGACAAATTTCTCCTGCAGCGATTCCTTTTGACAAAGGTGTTAATATATGGAACTCTTTCTGCCCAATATTAAGGTATAACTTAAAATTAAGGGAGATATGAACCCCTGGAAATCGAGTTTTTAAACAGTACTTTTGCGAAAAATTCTCTGAACATTATTATTGGGACATTCAAAGTAAGAGCAAACTCTCATTAATATCGCCCACAGTAATGAAAACAACACAGGTGGCCACCCTCTTATTACCAGTGGCATGTGGTCAACTGTGNAGTAAGAGCAAACTCTCATTAATATCGCCCACAGTAATGAAAACAACACAGGTGGCCACCCTCTTATTACCAGTGGCGTGTGGTCAACTGTGGCAAGGTAAGCTGACATTAGCTCAGTGCTGTACCATGTTGCTTGCCAGTTTACATTTCCACCACTGAAACTTTTTTTTGGCAGGTGACGTGTTTAATGGTTCCCTTGCCTGCTCGTTGTGAGTGATCGAAATACATTACATTTCCCTAGGTTTAACAGTGGTTATTGGCTCCCACTACGTGCACCAATAATGTACAGTAGTGAGCAAGCGCCAGCTTAACTTGCAACAGTTCACCACATGCCACTGCTTATTATATATAACTGTTTTTACCTTCAGGCATTATGAATGATTGGTACTGTTTTATTTATCAGTATGACAAAATGGTCCTCTTGTTGCAACTGCCCAAACTCTGCAGTTTTCGTGTAAAACTTACACAAATATTCGGCTGCATCAATTACAGTTCCAAGCACGTAGGCAATATTAATACTTACTGCAAGTAATTACACGACGAGTGTGGCCAGAAGAAAACAGTTTCAGTACTATAAACCTTATTAATGTATGGTATAATTTGTTTTTAGTAAGTATTAAAACAAGGCTGGCACCATCGTATGTGCAGTGGGAACCGCAGTATACCATAGATGCAAGTTACCGAACAGCTATAGCCGAAGGTTATGTGCGTTTTACACGAAAACTTTGGGTCTTGGGTAGTTACCATTGTAGACTTGATCATACTGCTCAATTATAGAACCGCATCAAATGTTCATAATTCATGAAGGTAAAAAAGTCGCCTGCTATAAGAGGGTGGCTAACACTGTTATTTTCATCACCGTTGGAGACATTAATGAGAGTTGGTTCTTAGGTTGAAGATCCCCATAACAGAAATAATATTTGGATAATCGTAATTTAATTTCACTTCNAATGAGAGTTGGTTCTTAGGTTGAAGATCCCCATAACAGAAATAATATTTGGATAATCGTAATTTAATTTCACTTCATTTCCGTCATTTGGCAAAAACGTGTTAAAAATGTTCGATTTCCAAGGACTTATGTCTCCTTTAACATTACGTTTGGGTAGAAAGTGTCCCATATGATTTCGCATAAGGAATTGCTTCTCACGAAGTTTGTTGGTNCTTTAACATTACGTTTGGGTAGAAAGTGTCCCATATGATTTCGCATAAGGAATTGCTTCTCACGAAGTTTGTTGGTCGAAATGGGCCACGTCGTGTACACACACACACACAATACCTATATACATATATGTTTATATATTTAAAATTTTACTAACCGGAAGGTTACATTTTCAATAAGATGTTAAAATATAAACTATATTTCCAGATTCCCCACGAACATAACTGTAAAATAACTTCAAAATTTACGTTAGCTCTTTTGTTGAAATACACTCGTTGCCATAAAAAATTTGGTACTGAGATGGAACCATTTCATTTAAACTAAGTAGCACAGAAATAAAAGAATATATCACAATATATTTGCATCAAGAAAATGTTCCGCTAACCTGCAGCGCAGAAGGACCCTAGTAACTCAAACGACCATCTAGTGCCTGGATACATGCGTCAATACTACATAACATAGAATCAGACAAACATCGTGTGTTGTCCTGCAGCAGGCTTGCCCTTAGTCGTTGCAGTTTATGCTCCAAATCAGGAACATTCCTCAATGAAAGAAGACTGTTTCCCACACATGATCTCACAAACGTTCGATCGGCGACATATCAAGCGACTGGTCAGGCCATGCAGGTGTTAAAACTTGACGCCAAGATCCCTGCGACATCAGTGCTGTCTGCGGACGAGCGTCATCTTGTTGGAAACGTGCTCATGGTCACTCAGTCAGACCAGGTACCACATGGAGGTGCAGGAGGTCTTCAGCTTACCACTGTGCATTCCGCAACTACCAGAACTGAGATATGCGATTACGCCCCACACCACCACGCCAGTAGTAAAGGACGTTTGCGCTGTAAATTCAGGAAGGGATTCTATCGCTTTCTTCAGTCGTTTTTCAGTCCGTTCTCGATGATTCGCCAATGCGTAGCAGACCACGTTTCTATCTAATTATACTGCAGAAAACTAAGGCGAATGCACTTTAAGATCACGAAATTGCATATTTGCCTGTGCTAGGTGTCTCTAAATGCAGTGCTCTAACGACGCTGCCATGCAATGGTGCCTCATCCTCTGGCTTAGAATGAAATGGTCCTCCTTCGTAATGGTGTATTAGGATCGTCCAGAACCGGCACGCTATATATTGGTACCTTAATGTGTCCATTGCTACCAGTGAAGTGTGAAACTTGCTTAAAGACAGTCACCGTGATTATCTTTATGATAAAGAGGACCGTATTTATGCTGTATTCTGTAAGCCATATCTTGATTTATATATTTNCCGTGATTATCTTTATGATAAAGAGGACCGTATTTATGCTGTATTCTGTAAGCCATATCTTGATTTATATATTTGTGAGAATATGTACTTTTGGCAGATCGTTCATTTCAGAACGAGCTGCTTGTTGAATCATATTCTTATTCCATTATTAGGGGGTATCGTGTGTCCCACATTTTGTTATTATAGTAATTTTTCAACTATAAATGAAATTTATTTCTTAATACATTTTCGAATAACACTTCTAAAATAAATTCACTCTTCTCTATGGATACAAAATTTCAGATTACCCTAGTTCATTTTAAGCATCACGAGATAGCAGCACTGACCCAGGGCAGAATGCGTCATTTCATAGTTACATTAAAGTAAAGTGCTGGAAATTTCACTAGTGAACGATAAAACATACTCTTTAAAAACGGGGTGAGTATAAAATAATACCCCATCTTTGAAGTTCTATAATCTCAAAATCAAACAACCTACAACCCTGATTGACCAATAAAATTAACCGTGGAAACATAAAGTTTGTTAACCATACATTCATCAAAGTTCAATGTTACCAACATGAGCGGCCGGAACGACATCTACGCCATAATCAAACTCGTTCCACGGTCTTGTCAGCATGTCCGGTGTTACGGTTTGGATGGCGTTCGTAATGTTCGGTTTGAGGAGGTGAGGGGGAAGCGAGCTCGCATTAAACACGTCAATGTTAAGGGGATGGTCTCTGATGTTTCCTTTATGTGCCGAGAGATGACACTGTAAGTGTCTGTCGTCGCACTATGAGCGTGTGTTGTGTGTTAGTCCGCATCACGATGGCGACGGAACAACAGAAGGCGNGGGGAAGCGAGCTCGCATTAAACACGTCAATGTTAAGGGGATGGTCTCTGATGTTTCCTTTATGTGCCGAGAGATGGCACTGTAAGCGTCTGTCGTCGCACTATGAGCGTGTGTTCTGTGTTAGTCCGCATCACGATGGCGACGGAACAACAGAAGGCGTTCTGTGTTACTCAGTTTGCTAAATGTGAATCGGTTACGACTGTTCAACGTGAATTCCGTCGCAAATACGGACGTCGTCCTCCCGATAGGTTGAGTATCATACGTTGGTTTCGTCAGTTCCGTGACACAGGGTGCCTTTACAAGGGCAGAAGTTCCGGGCGGCCGCGTGTGTCCGAAGAGAATGTGCAACGGATTCAACAAGCGTTCGTACGATGTCCGAGAAAATCAACCTCTCAAGGTAGCCGGGAAGTGCAAATCCCTCAATCAATGGTATGGACAGTGTTGGGAAAGCGATTACTGTACAAGCCATACAGGTTACAGCTTGTACAGGCTCTTACCGAAAGGGATAAAGGACTAAGACGTGATTTCTGCGCTTTCGTTCTTGCCCAGAACGAGGTAGACGACGCCTTCATGTCTAAGATAGTTTTAGCGATGAAGCGACGTTCCATACAAATGGTAAGGTGAACCGGCACAACGTGCGGATATGGGGTCAGGAGCCTCCACAAGAACCACCGAACATGAGCGCGCGTCCCCCAAAGTGAACGTGTTTTGCGCTTTATCCAAAGACACTGTTTTCGGCCCTTTCTTTTTTCACGAGCCCACTGTTACTGGAATCCCTTATTTGGACATGCTTACAGAGTGGTTGTTACCTCAATTAGAAGAGGCAGTGGGGGGACTTCATTTTCCAGCAGGATGGTTCGCCACCCCATTGTCACCTAGCTGTTCGCGGATATATGAAGGAGACGTTGCCNAGGCAGTGGGGGGACTTCATTTTCCAGCAGGATGGTTCGCCACCCCATTGGCACCTAGCTGTTCGCGGATATATGAACGAGACGTTGCCGCAACGCTGGATTGGTCGAGGAGTAGCTGGTGTCCAGGTTCTTCATCACTGGCCACCAAGAAGCCCAGATCTTACCCTGAGCGATTTTTTCTATGGGGGTACATAAAGGATCAAGTGTTTCGTCCACCATTTCCGGCTAAAATTGACGATCTCAAAATGAAATTACGAACGCCATCAAAACTTTAACACCGGAGATGCTGACAAGAGTGTGGAGCGAGTTTGATCATCGCGTAGATGTCGTTCGAGCCGCTTGTGGTGGTCATATTGAACGTTAATGAATGTATGGTAAAGAAACGTCGCGGTTCTACGGTTAATTTGATTGGTAAACCAAGCATGTAGGTTGTTTGGTTTCGATATTACAGACCTTCAAAGTTGATGTATTCTTTTATACTCGTTCTGTATATCTCAGACACCGTTTATTTGTGCGCTCATATCACATCACACACTATTTTTCATTTTTGGGCCATTATAAAACTTTTTTTTTGTGTAAANCAGACATCGTTTATTTGTGCGCTCATATCACATCACACACTATTTTTCATTTTTGGGCCATTATAAAACTTTTTTTTCGTGTAACATATTTGCAAAAATTAACCTCTTTACGTTGGTCATCTTCTTTCCACTTACATTCATAAAGACACCTTGCTGGCATGTCTTTATACAAAGACAGTCGCATTCGAAAGACCGCCATGGCGCTATATTGAGTTAAAGAATACCATTTCGTGCCTTAACGATAGTTAAGTAGCAAATGTATTTATATAAAAGCCGTAGAATAGGGCCCATAGTAAGTGGTGTGGATTTCACATCACATCCGCTCTTCTGAGCAATATTGTTGACATACCCCACACGAAGAGCGACAGCAGAACCTTCCTTACCATGTATGTGAATGCGCCATCGTATGAAATTTTAAAATTTTGCATACCATCCATCGATGTGTCAATTCATAACTTNGACAGCAGAACCTTCCTTACCATGTATGTGAATGCGCCATCGTATGAAATTTTAAAATTTTGCATA
Source organism: Clitarchus hookeri (assembly GCA_002778355.1). NCBI lineage: Eukaryota > Metazoa > Arthropoda > Insecta > Phasmatodea > Phasmatidae > Clitarchus > Clitarchus hookeri. Next base: position 1,236,738 of record NQII01000064.1, on the reverse strand, counting down.
CCATCCATCGATGTGTCAATTCATAACTTTCATTGTTACCAAATAATTTTTATAGGGTGCGCAAAATTTTTATGGTGATGAGTGCGTAAGCAATTATGGGCTATCTTTTTTTTTAAATTTCGTTTTCAAAGTGTTTAACAAGTAGTGTAAAGTTGTGGAGATAATAATGCATGCCAAAAGGCACTCCCCAGTATGGAAGCAGTAGTTATGTGTGGAGCGTAGGCTACCATATCCCTGGAAACATGACTTGAAATGAGCCTTTATGTGGAACAGCGATGGAGCGCAACTGTAAAAGATACTGAAACACCTTCGGTAAACCAACCGTTTACCAATAACATCCATCAGTATCCCACTTGCTTACATCCGTTTTCAGTAGGTTTGGTTAGCGTTAACTGAAATGTTTTGGCCTACACATACGNCAGTATCCCACTTGCTTACATCCGTTTTCAGTAGGTTTGGTTAGCGTTAACTGAAATGTTTTGGCCTACACATACGAAAGAGTATTTTCTCAGATTCTCAGTTTCCGTATTTGATTAGGCCCGAATACGCCAGCTGTGCCAAACCATCTTACGTGGCGTAACCGCATTCGAGACTTGGGCATGGCTACAGTAACTGATGTGAAGATGCCGATGTGTGAAGCGCGTTTTTTTCGTTCTGTGAAATGAACTGTGTTGACAATGAGCTGAGCACTTGGAACGTTTACACCAGAGTTTTCTTCAGTGTAAGACTGCCAATGAGTTGAGTGGTCATCGCTTGTTAGCAGTGCCTNGGAACGTTTACACCAGAGTTTTCTTCAGTGTAAGACTGCCAATGAGTTGAGTGGTCATCGCTTGTTAGCAGTGCCTGAAAATCAAGAAATCATATTCTTATGTTATTTTTGGGATTACTCTTTAGGTAATATTTTATTTTGCAGAGTAACAACTTATAAACCACGGTGTCGACAGGTAATCCTCGATTGCTTCATGTTTGGTAGGTTCAAAATTGATTTGGAACGTAAAATTATATGTTATTAACGTATATTTAGTTTCCATTAAAAAAGAGTTGATGTTCGACAGCCGCATGTGCAGAACCTGTGCTGCAGAACAGTAGCTTAACGTTCCTCTGGTCATTTGCTGGGGAAGAATGAAGTGGAAACCCCGATTTTACCTGTTCGTGCGTGACGTAGTATTTACATTTATTTGCGGCCGGCAAATCTTAATGTTATTGCGCTACGTTGCTGGATATATTTTGCACGCGCGTATTTCTCGGTGGCCTGCAAGTTCGTCGTTTAGTGCAGCAAGAGTACTAACTATTCTAAGCGCGAGTACAAATTTTCTCCAAGAATTTGACACCTCGTTGTTGGAATTATCTTCCGTGAGAAACATTTTTTTGTATTTTTTACCGGAGCTCCTTAGTGAAAGAGTTTGTTGTTCACTATTGTGATAGAACCGGAGGTAACCACTACTAGAGAATGTCACTTGCTGAAACTCATTTTCTTAGAATTAAATAAATTCAAGCATCATCAAATGCTTTATTATTTAACGGAAAATATTAAATGGTAGACATAGGCATACCCAATCTAATATATATATATATATATAGTGTATATATATATATATACACTATCGTAGTTCATGCGAGTGTACGTTAGTAGCTCACTTAGTCTGTGTGTTCTATTATATTTAAAATCATGCATTCGCTCCCACCTCCTCAGGCACAGATAAATTAATCTGGTGTGTCTAATGGACGGTTTATTTAACATCTCTTTTGTGGACGCAGCGTCTCAGGGGAAATTATTCTTGTCTCGCACTAGCCGTGCGAACTGTGGACATAGCGACGTGTGGTTCTATTTGCAGATGGTAACGTTGGAAAAACGAGGCACGGAGAGAAGGTCTTTGGAACAGGGGATCCTAAAGGGCGCTGAAATGAAGCGAGTTCCACGACGGAGAAGCGACAAAATGCAGAGGTAGGCAAAAAGAGCGTTCCCCGACGAAAACCACCGACGACCTATTCACAGTTTCGCACTTGACGAAAAACTCATTCTTTGGTCCGGCTGGGACATCATGGAGCTCCCTTTGTAACCTTTTTTTAAATGGGTTGTTCTGGTAACGTCATTAATTTTCGTATAAATAATTTTATGGTTGTTGCTACAAATACGAGAGGTCGCCTTCTAGAATTCTTTTAGCTTTGCTGCTGGTTTACTTACTGCACCGACGCTCAAGTTAAAGTCTAGACTACACTTCTATCCCAGACTCTGTGGTCTGAAACGTTATTTAGAATATGGATTATCAGGTAAGTTATTTCAGCAGGCACAGGGTGAAACTTATTACTTACAGGGCATTTGTTTCTTCTTTAGTAACTCTACATCCTCGACATTTCCTTTCGAAGAATAAAACTCGCAAATTGGGACAAAATTGGANTTTGCTGCTGGTTTACTTACTGCACCGACGCTCAAGTTAAAGTCTAGACTACACTTCTATCCCAGACTCTGTGGTCGGAAATGTTTTATAGAATATGGATTATCAGGTAAGTTATTTCAGCAGGCACAGGGTGAAACTTATTACTTACAGGGCATTTTTTTCTTCTTTAGTAACTCTACATCCTCGACATTTCCTTTCGAAGAATAAAACTCGCAAATTGGGACAAAATTGGANTTTTCTTCTTTAGTAACTCTACATCCTCGACATTTCCTTTCGAAGAATAAAACTCGCAAATTGGGACAAAATTGGAAGGTATCTTAGTTTGTAATACCCAGAAGAAGAAAAAATTTAAATTAAATTATTGTTTCTGAGATTTTAGAGGCGTCACCTTCTCACCGCTAAGTTGTTCTTCATTTAATACTGTATGCAAGTGTATATTTTATTCTAATGCTACGCGTACTTTAAGTTTCTGTTAGTGATAACCCCCACAGCATAAAGGAAGTAATTATTGTAAGCAGTAAGTAATGTTTATACGCTTTATGTAATAACAAATAAAGGCTATTAGTGATAAAGTGAGCACTTTTAAAATCAACCGTTGAAAAATATCGTTGCGCATAAATACATATTTGCTACATTGCTCGCTGACACGCATGCTCCCAGTTAAGCTCGCCGCGGATTAGTAAAAATAGTTCTAACGTTTTACGTTGTATTGGGAGTGTTATATGTAAATATATGAGTACTGAAGTCAGGGTTTTTGTATACACATACGAACACGAATTTTCATATTATTAACACGTTTAATTGCATCAGAAAATCCTTGGATGATGCATGAATGAAGTGAGACGGTCCACAAAAAAGCACATTTTACGTATAGCAGAAGAATATAAAATGAGAATAAAGTAGATCATAAGTAATGCTTTCAAAAGTTCCAAATTAAAACTGCGAATAGCCTATATTCTTTTGTACTAATGACACAAAAGATTTTCTAAAATATATATTTTTGGGGGGCAACTTTTTTTATTACCGTATTCGTTCGTACGTTGGACTTAAACATACTTAATTATACTGTTTTATTCTGAAAAGGATGGTTTCAATCGTTCGTACGGTGTGCGCTTGTATGCGAGAATGTATGCGTGTTCGTTTGTGCGTGCATGTGTGTGTTCTTAACAATTCTGCGTTATTTATGAAGTCGCCTCTGGTTNATGTATGCGTGTTCGTTTGTGCGTGCATGTGTGTGTTCTTAACAATTCTGCGTTATTTATGAAGTCGCCTCTGGTTAAATGCAAAATTAGCAATTTTTTTTTTTAAATCTGTTATCTTAAATAAAACTGCATACGGTAAAGAAAGCTGTACGTCAGTATTACATGACATACATTGCAGTAACTCGCAAAAACACACGCGAAAAAAAAAATTGCCGTATATACGTTGAATATTTGTTGCTTCGCACCTCTTGATAGATAAATGCTTTTAAACGTGNGAAAAAAAAAATTGCCGTATATACGTTGAATATTTGTTGCTTCGCACCTCTTGATAGATAAATGCTTTTAAACGTGAGCCACTAAAACAGTTCTGATAAAAATTTGCATTTAACTTCCAGTGGCTTGATCTGATCCGACTAGAAATTCTGTTGTTATAAATCACATAGCATTTAATAACTACCTTATTAAAGGGTCAAATCAAAATTTTAAGTAAGGAAAACACATTAGATTTTCCTACAATTTATTAAAACGTTGATTTAAATAATAACTGAACTGTTTTTGCTTGACCAGTTGAAATAAATTAAGTGTTTGAGTTATATAATTACTAAAAGTAGTTGTAAAAGGCTGAAGCCTAATAGGCTACGTGAAGATGTTTGCGGTAATAATTTGAAAAATTTGAATTCGGCATGCATGAACTCTGTATACGTAATATTCCTTTGTTGATACCACAAATTGCGTATTTCTTGAACACTGTCAAAAGGAACAGCTATTGTAATATTTAGAGTTGCTCAAACGATTTAAAAGTTTGTTTTGGCTTCTACCAATTACCGCTTAAGGGTGCAGTCTACTAAAACTGCAGCCACACAGTTTAAATGGGGAATCGATTTTAACGAAATTCATTTTCGGCCCATCAGTTTTAAAAACAACTCTTTCATGCAAAAAGCATTCTACCTACATTTCTTAAGGAATACTGACATGTCCATAAATCTTGCAAATTCTTATGTTTAAATTTTTCTAAAATTTTACATTAAAATTTCCACTTGACAAAACCAATGAATGGATGTGTTATATATATTCTATGTATTTAACATGTCATTATTCTCAGAAAAAGTTGTGGAAAAATTTTTTGTTTGAAAACGTGATCTTTAAAATTAATGCATTGAGAAGGAATTTCTCTAACACTGATTGCCCATTTTAACTTCGTGGCAGCTGGCTTCGTAGGTTAATCCCTTAACAGATTTAGGAAATATGAAGTTTACGAGCTTAGCGGTGTTTCATCGGTACATTCTAATTTTCGTCGAAATTTTCGTTTCGAATCACGGCATCAACTCACATGAATAATGTCCTAATTTAAACTGCTTATAATGACCTACCAAATATGCGTCGGATCGCTCACTTTATATAACAAATATAGGTGCGTTTTCCATTAAAAATATTACAACAAATTTTTGAGTAAAATATTTTTAACGCATTTTAATGAAAATTGGGAAGTAGAGCAGATACGCCTTCGCATGACTAATGCGCTTATAATATAACATTAAATAATTTTTACAGTACTTAGTGAGATTTGGGAAGGGAATGGAAAAGTGAGGAGTGATTCTATGCTAAACTAATTCGAACATTCAATTGACCAGAACTTGAAACATAACCCCTTGTCGACCTACGCTACGGTAGCATCGTTTGGGTACACTCCATTTTTTTTTCTAATATTTTATTAAATTTATTTATTACTAAACACTTTTAATTCTAATTAAAAGTGTTAAATGACTGCGAATTACGTATACAGTAAGTAATTAATGTCTTCCAGCATTATGCAAGAAGACATTAATTCCATAGGAAATATTTAAAAACATTAATTTAGCGTATACTTGCACTTTAATTAGCCAGCAGTCTGCTGAGATATCTCTGATAATTGCGCCCAGTGGGCAATAAAACCCACACCATTAAATAGAGCGTAACCCTCAACTCATATTTTCACTCTTAGTAACGACCGTCATCAGCATTAAAGTTTTAATCTTCAATTCCTATTTGTATAACAGTCTCGTAAATTGTGTTCTTGCTACTCACCACTACATAAAAGTACTAGTATTTATTTCTTGTATAATTATCTCTGTTTTACTGCTCGTATTTAACACATCGGAAATCAATCGAATTACTGCGTTCTCTAGTGATGCTAGTTTATAACGTCCTTAGTCTCCCATGCAGAGGTCGTAAAGTATTTATAACCGATAGCAAATTAGCTGCCACACTTTACATTATTATCTCATAAAACGCACTCAGAAAAGATTACTTTTGAGAAATGCTCATCAGTTAAATTTTGCTCTCTTTTATTTTGAACATCCACAGGCATGCTACTAAACTCTTCCCTTACCTGTATTTTATACGTTTCTGAAGACAGGTTGTCGAAAATAGATGTATCGTTGTGGTTTTTATATCTTCAGACTGTTAATGCTAGTATTAACTTCAAGAAATTCACTAACATTTGTCAAAAATTCAATACCTAGAAGGACAAAATGATTGAAATGAACTTTATACCACAGATTAGGTACATGAAAATACACAATTGGTTAGGATTACAGAACTCTGCACGATCAGTATGGTGTGAAGCCCCCACGTGTTGCAATCAGAGCCCCCCCAAACGTCGTGGCATGGAATCAAAGAGGACCTGGATACGTTCCTGGGGAATCTCCCTCCACGCAGTTGGTATGCGAGTCCACAAAGCATCAACAGTGGTTGCTGGAGGACCGTGACGAACAAGTCGCCGACCAACCATATCCCAGACATGTACGATGGGCGGCATGTGAGGTGAACATGCAGGCCAGGGAAGCAATGGTACCCGTCGTTCATTGAAGAAGGCTTGCATATTCCTCACCACATGTGGACGGGCACTTTCCTGCTGAAATATGGCATGTAGAGTCGCCTGGAGGAGGGGCAGTACTTCTGGCTCTAAAACCTCCCTCATGTGGCGGTTGCTGTTCAGATTACCCTCAATACGTAGGAGTCGAGAACGCATGCTGTATCCAATGGCGCCCCACACCATCACACTTGGCGTTTGTCCGCTATGCCGCTCCACAATGCAGGCTACCATATTGTGGTCACCAGAGTAGCGTCTAACACACATGCGGCCATCACTGTAGGACAGGTTGAAGCAGGACTCGTCCGAAAACATAACATTTTGCCACCCAGCACGTCAGCGACGGCATTTCCGTTGCAGCCCGAGGCATTTGCAGTTTCTGGACAATGGAAGCCGACGCAACGGCATGCGGGCCACCAGTCCAGCTTGCAGTAGACGGCGTCGAACCGTCGACGGAGACAGGTCCACACCCGTTGCAGTGCTTCAGTGTCGAGCCAACACTGCGGGCGAGGCTGTTATTGTCCGTTAGGGTAATGCGGACAAGATAGCGGTCATCCCGTGCTGTGATGGTCCAGTGTCCAGTGGTCCAGTGACCCCTTCTATCCACTGGTACCACACACGCATCACTGTCGTAGCAGCATGCCCTGTACGAGCCGAAATGTCACGGTATGACAACCCTTTTCCCGGAGACCGATCATTCTGCCCCGTTCGAACTTACTCACATACTGATGTGGCATACTGGCATTTGCTTTTACTTCGTTTGAAGCTCTTCTCTGACTGAGCTAGGGTGTAACACTGACATTTCCGATCACACGAGAGGGTGCTGCTGGGCCTACGTGTATGTCATCTCTCTGGAATCGTAATCCCTTATTGCCGGTACACTGTTCTACAAATCCTCCGAGTTTGGATTCATTTGGGCCATTCTTTCTGGGTGATGCCATTTTCGCAAACAATAATGTATGATCATTTTACACTGCAATTACGAACATGTATTTTTTATAAGTAAATCACGTTTCCTGAATCCAAGCGATTTCGTTAGGTTGCATACAAATGTTGATTTCAGTTAATGTGTTAAAAGAATAAGTATCTTTAAGCCAAATTCCATATGTATACAAGCCTCTTATACATGTATAAGCTTATTTTTACTCAGGCATTTTTAATTTTCATTCCAATATCTTGGATTCGCAGCACCATAATTTCGTTGTGATCAGAAATACGAGCTGATAAAGACTTTCTTGCCCATCAGTCGAATACATAATTCCGCAGGTCAAACGTTTTAACTATGCTGTCCACTGTCTATTGTTGTGAAGTGTTAAAACCTACAGTCCCACGTTATGCTTCTGTATATTTAATGTTCATGCTAACTTGTGCTACCACTGTTAACAATGTAATATAAAAAAACGTGACCGCTGCTGTCTACGTGTTTCAGTTTTTTATTATTTTAAAATTCATAAAAAAAACTATAGTAACTCAGAAAAAATATATAATTATTTCTAGTTATGTTGCTTTGGTAATCCATATTGGTATTTTAATTGAGTTAGTTCTGGTAGAAAAAATTCTAAAGCTGACCCGAATAAGTTTTTAGAAAACACATTAATAGTTTTTAATGAATGACGTAGTTGATTTTAAAATATATTGACATTATATCAAATAATTCAAATTGCTTTTAATAAATGTTTAATAAACACCGCATAAGGACCTCGCCTGATAAGCTATATAAAAGTTTATCTGAGAGCAATCTTAGGTATTACACCGTCGGATTAGGAAAAAGAGTTTATAAAGGTTGATATTGAAATAGAAAAGAGAGAAAAGTAGTTATTGCGTAGTTATGTGAGTAGCAGATAATTCGTGTGGCTTCCTCGAAGATGACTCTTGTTCCCCGAGTTAGAAAGACTTCGTCCCCTAGGAGCAAACGTGCTGAGATATTTCTGCAAGCAAGGCACGGGCGACTGAGCCGTGCCATACATTACGTGTGGTCGTCTGCGAGTTTACGAGAGTCCTAGACGTTAGGTAATTGGCGTTCTTCTTCTGAGTCGACCAAACTGCCAAGGGGAGGGGGAAGGAGAACAGATGGAGAGTTGATGAAGTTTGACGGAATAAGCTGTCTTGAAATAATCCCCCTCTCTCAGCGTCAAATAGTGCATCTTTTGAGTGTTGTACAGGTGCAATACACGCCCCAAGAAGCTTATTAGATTGTGCACATAAGCGGTTCGTAGTAAAAAAAAACTATACTAGAAGAAACATTTTTGAACTTTTCAAAAATTATTAGCGAAGAAAAGAACGCAAGTTATTTTCCGTACAATATTAATTTTGGGGCAAAGTTACAGAAGCGGCTGAGTAAAACTGCAGAAGGGGCAATTATTCGGTACGTACACAACAGACATTAAGACTGGCAAAGTCACAGCGCGCAACATTGCAATTTCGTTAGAAGCAAACTCACTTTTTTTCTTGGTAGGAAAGTATTGCAGCAATTCTACCCGTTCGTGAATATGTAATATCAAAATTCTGGCATTTATACCGAAATGTACATCGATGTGGCTGTTTTCAAGCTAAAACTCTTCACCCACGAAGATGTGATGAAATCAAGACTAATAGCGAATTCACACGCATGCCAAACACGCACTTCTACTATGCCAATAGGCCTTGTGGACAGACACCAAGGTTGTTTACATACCAAACAGGTTTTCCGCGTCTTCGGTGGCGGCGGCAGTACTATCCACAACCAAATGGGTTTCTTCGTGATTTAATGCCAGGCAACCGAAGTAAATGTGGACCGACACGCACATGTTGGAATATTTTTTCGTGAAACACTGTGGTGCTGACATGGCACTTAATAAAATATTGGTAATTAAGTTTTACATAAAAAAAAAAAAACTTGTGCAACAACGAAACTCTTATTTAACCTTGAAAATTATTAATATATTATATACGCGGTTTTATTCGCACTTTTTTAAGTAAGCCTTTGGAAAATCGAATTTACATATAACGTGTTTGGTTATTTCCTAATTATGTCATACAAGCATTTTATAAGTACTTTCGTTATCATAAAAGTGTCTTATTTTTTAATTAAACTTAACTTTTCATTATATTTATTGATAAGTTATAATATTTTATCTGTTATTAATATGAATAAAAAGGGAGAAAATAGGTGAGTTAGTAATTAATGCCTAGTAAGAAATAGTTATCATGCAAAATATATTAAAGTGAGTGCGCAAGGATGCAGTGAGTCGTCCCTTTGGTGTAATTTTCTGCACTTGGTTAAGCTTTAATTGCATGAAGCGGAGGAATAGTTTCAAAGTAGAACTTCAGCAGGGCTTCAGAAAAGTTGGAAGTAGGGGTCTAACCATGAATGGCATATGTATGTAATATTCACATAAGTCTCTGCCCACCACACATGAAACTGTGTATATATGGAAAAAAAAATTCGATATGACTAGCACTGAAAAGTCGGCCAAGTTCAGTTCTTCAGTAGAAGCTCTACGGAAAAAGTACGTGTGTTGTGATTGGCTAAGCTCTGCGTTCTGTCCTGTCCAGATGGCGTGATACTTGCGCGTAAATTCATGTTAGACGTCGGGCATGAAAACATCATTTAATTACTATTTACGTCTATATTGTACCGAACAATACTTAAAAAGCATGTTTAATGGCTTCTGGATTGCCGGTTTCCTGATATTGATAATGCGAATTGAATTTTCGGAGAAATTTAGTTTCTGCAACTATAAACACTGCAAAGTTATAATTAAATTGATATTTTTGTGGTAAATTCTATAGTTTTGACTTCAGAACATTATTAAAATTCACTGTTGCAGATTATATATTCGATTCAAAATTGGAGACAGCAGCGATTTTGTATTTATTACGGCTTGCTTTCAACTGGCAAATGAAATGTAATGAATAGATCGAAGGAAAGTTGATAAAACCCCAGAATTTGGGTATACACATAAAGCTGATTGCTGGTAATGTAATTAGACAATCTCTTAGCGCTTTTGGAGTTCGAAATTAGAAACCTAAAAGCACATGAAGATGTACTGTAATTAGCGACAACATGAGCATTGTAGTGAAATATAATTCATTTCCCCTCCTTCTTTTGTTCCTGTGACTAAGAAACTGACGAGTGAGGGGCATATACTAGGGACGGAGTAACAAAATTCTGGCGAGGGATATTTGAACCCTCGTTCCTTAGGGGTTGCATGTAATGATGCTGTATTATGTGGCAGCAAAAGATGCAAGAAATGGGAGCACACCGAGAAACCCCACCGGTAACGTCTGCCACGTTCCCCCTTTCCCCAGTCGGGAATCTAAACCGGATCGTCATGGTGGTATACCAAGTGAACAAGGCGCACTGGCATTATCTACTCCAAACTTAAGAGGCTCTATCACCCCTTATACAGAAATTATTTGTTTTAGTGTCATAACAGAAGATTCAGGGTGATTGCTGAAAACTCTTCGTTATAGAAGTATTACATTTCATATTTATGTGAAAATTTGTTGTACCTGATTGTTAGTAGGTGTTTCCTGGTTGTCTTTAAGAGGTGAGAATGAATTACTATATATCAACTGATGGTTGTATTATATGTTAATTGTTGCAGAAAGTAGTTCATATATGTCTGTAATGATGGGCAAAGTAGTTGGCTAAGCAGTTATTCTTGCGTTTTCAATAAATTATTCTAAATTTTTATTAGAAATAAATAAATATAAATTTCAATTTGGCAGTGACACGGGCTCTTTTAACTAAGAAAATGTAGTTCATCTCCACATTCACAGAGAATTATACGACGCTGATAGACATATTGCTAAATCATTTTTTTATCCTAAGGTNGTTGTATTATATGTTAATTGTTGCAGAAAGTAGTTCATATATGTCTGTAATGATGGGCAAAGTAGTTGGCTAAGCAGCTATTCTTGCGTTTTCAATAAATTATTCTAAATTTTTATTAGAAATAAATAAATATAAAATTCAATTTGGCAGTGACACGGGCTCTTTTAACTAAGAAAATGTAGTTCATCTCCACATTCACAGAGAATTATACGACGCTGATAGACATATTGCTAAATCATTTTTTTATCCTAAGGTTTTTTTATGAACAACCGGTTTTGTACAGTACTACTACATAACACCTATTAGGTTCATCGTACTTCCTTAACTTACACCTACTATGTGTTTTATGAAAATCAGAATTCTTTCATCAGTATTGGAGACTTTTCTGTAATATGCGCTCCTGATACCATCATACGTTTTATTTGCGTTGTATATTAAAATAAATATATGTACTGCGAAAACATTTTCACTCTAAGAGGAAAAATTAATTTCAGAAGTGGCCTTACAGGAATGTCGTGAGGTTAAATATCAACTTGGTCTCTTCCGGCTGTATCTCGATATTAGTCTGTGTGCAAGGGACTAAACCTTACATTTTGGTATAGCAAAGGTTTTAAGGCTGGTTTAAGTAGATAGAAATGCCACTTGATGCCACTCTGTCACCGTTTAGCAAAGTTAAATATTCTTAATGGCGTCCAAAATGAAGGCCTCATAACTCAATATAACTTTCTATGCTTTTTCAGTCAAAGAAATGCAAATTTTATATAAATATACCCATGAAATTGATATTGAATAGTTTTGTTGCAATTAAATATATTATATATTAGTACAAGATAGGAAAACAAATCCTCCAAATTGTTAAAAATTTTTAGTAGGTGTTTCCTGATTGTCATTAAAAGGTGAGAATGAATTATTATATAAACTGATTGCTGTATTATTAATTTAATTTGTTTGGAAAGTTTCACTTTAAGTACATAAAATTTACAAAACAAAATTTTTAAAATTAAATATAAAAGAAGAATTTTAAATTGATAAGTTATTTTCCAATCCCCTTTCCCATCATACAAAATGTTTGTTTGTGCATAAGAATAAAAACAAATTTAAGTTTAGTTTACAGTAATAGTTACGCAGATATAAGATAAATTTAATAACAAAATTAATAATCGATAACTATGTCATCTCCATTGTCATTTTCACTGTCATATTCCTTTAATATAATGTGGTGTGATAGAAGTGTTTCTTGAAATAGCGATCGGAAGTAGCTGTCTGCATTCTTAATTTTTTTGATCGTCCAAAAGATATAGAATGTATGGGCTGGAATGACTAATCCCTTGCAGACAGCCACGAAATAGTTTATATGGCAGCACGTTTCACATTTTCTACTAATTGTTCTGTTATTGATGAAACACACGGAAATGTAGGGCACGAGGCTGCGATTGTCCAGTTATTTTAGCCCACGGAGCTTTCCTTGCTTCTCTTATATTGCTAGATCCAAATCCAGAGTAAGCAGTGACAAATTTCGTACTCTCATTTACTTTTGCTGTTTCATTGTCTATGTGTGCTAATTGGCGCAGCTTGTAGCCATAATTGAGGCATTTATGAATTTTTCTGCAGGTAAACTTAAAATGATATAATTTTGTACTGCAACAGTAGCTTTTATATATACAGTAAACCTTTGTGCACTCAGCGACACCATGTGCAGTCCTTTGGTCCTAGATTTAGTGTACGATAGTACAGAGTATGAAAATACTTAAGCGTCATCATAGATGACATGAATTGTTTCGTGATATTTTTGTTTTCCTTCCACGAATAGCTGTTCTGCCAGTATAAAGTTCGCCTTTTCAAGCTATGTTTGCTAATCACTTCTAACGACAACAATGCCTTTTGAATTTTTACTCGTGGTGCATTTTGTCCAGTTACGATCACGTTGATTTCTAAACACAAAATTGCTATACCTGCAGGAATAGTTACACGACGAGTGAATTAATTGTTTCTTAGTCTCACAGTTTGTCAAAACATAACTTTGTGGAGAAAGGAGCGTGTCTTTTGTTAAAATTAACGTTTTTTGCGGCTTGCTTCCTTTTACTATCTCTTCTGACGTTGTTTTAATGCTGAACATCTGTCGAAGATTAGTTCACGTTTGACGGAGACCGTGCTGGTGCAGTAGGTAGAGTGCCCACCTCCCACAAGGTGAATCGGGTTCGCTTCCTGGCGGGATCATTCCCGGATTTTTGCAAGTGGGAATCGTGCCGGACGGTGGTGCTGGTCAGCGGCTTTTCTCAGGGATCTACCGTTCCCCCCGCCCTTGCATCCTGGTGCTGCTTCACACACTCCACTTCGCCCTCATTGGCTCTCAAGACCACCCTGTTAAGAGCCGCCCAAGTTCCAGATCCCTCCACACATTCGTATTTGACTCTTTCCCCTTTTATAAGGTCATGTTGTTTTAGCCTGGATTTATCAGCCTCAAATGTTTCCTGGCTTAGTTAGTAATTATTTCATTGTATAATACTTTCTGAATAATAATATGGGAAATTTTTACTCTTTTATCTTATATTTTATGATAATCGACGTTCCAGGTATTCACAAAACGCCTGCAGTAATTTTGGTGTTATCGTGCATCAGCAGCATGTAGATCTGTGGCAGCTCCCAAGATCATTCGTTGAACTTCCTCACCCCATATGTCATTCCGTTCACTGCATGTCTTTAAAATCCCATCATTGCATTTTTCTTTTACTTCAAATGTTTCTTACTTAATAATGAGGGTTGTGGTGGCTAGAGGCTATTTACGGTAAAGTGATCACATTTGAAAGCCCTCATATTTGGAATATCAGTCAATAAATATATTTTATTTTATCTTTAGGCTTTAACTTCAGAGTGCGATGTAATCTATACACTATGTGTATTACTTCCAAGGCAATATTTAATTAAAAAGGTGGTTAAAGGATAAAAAATTGCTGGGAAAAAAAACTAGGTCCTCAAAAGTGCTCACTTTACCGTGAACAGCCTATAGGATTTTTTGGGTCACATTCTTTACATTCCTCACAGCAGGAGCAGCAGTGAAGTGGGATTTCTGAGCAAGATGTAATTTGGGCGTTCAGATTATCATCGACTTGTGCGTAGCTTGGCCTATTCAGTATTCGATTTATGTGCGGTTTTGATGTGAAGGTTGAGACCAACGATTGGTGATAAAATATAATTGTGTTAGGGTTCTCATTAACATATAGTTCTAAAGTGACAAAAATGGTTTCTCGTCTCAGTTTGCTTGCGGATATTATGGACTGTGAATTCTGTGACACACAACCACTACAGATTTTTCACTTCTACCACATTAAAAAATACTCCATTGTAAAAATGTTCCTCTTCCATGCGTCAACTTGAAATTAATTCATACTTGAAACACACATGAAAGTATGTGTTAATTTTACACACTTAATTTCAAATTTATTGGGAAAATTAACACACATTTTGAATTCCTTGACAAAAAAAAAAACACACAGAAATTAATATTTTGTAACAAAATGTGCTTTTCAGTTGAAAAATGAGCTATTTGCCCGCCACATTGGATGCCATATTGAATATTTAGTCTTGCTCAGTGGTGAAAAAATGACATCAAGTGACTTTGAAATATACACACCCTTGTCTACAAAAATGGGCCATAAAACATTTGCCAGAACAAAATCCAAGTTTATACCCGTATTTGCCATTTGGAACGGAACCATATAAAAAATAATCTTTAGAGAGCGCTCTTTCAGGTTACTTTTGGCGAGAGAGGTCTTCCGTGAGCTCTCCCTCTCTCTCTCTCTCCCTCCGATATTTTTTTAATGCCGTTTGTTATACGTGAGAACGTATTAGTGGCCAACTAAAAAAATGCATTGTAAAGCATGTTTGAGGTAAAAATCAAATTACACTTAAATGTGTAAGGTAAAATTATCTCTTAAATGTAGAGGAAATTCACGTAACAAGTTAAGTGTTGTTCCCTAATCGTACAGAGAAGTACCTGACAAAAGTGTGGGGAAAATCTCATAGAAGTAAGGGAATATTAACTATATTGTATAATAAAAGTTACATAAAAAAATTTCTGACATCTAAGTATTGTTTATCTCATTATTACCGACTTCCTCAGACTAATAGAAACTCAGACAACAATTCTAAAATCCTTGACACTTGCCGAAGGGTGGGCGCGAACCACGGGCGTCCAGAGTGCTGTCTATTACACCACGATAATAACTTAACTGTGTAGGTGTTTGATAATTATATTTAACAGATTTTCTACCTTCAAATTAATTTATATTGCTTAGTGTTATGCCTGCCCTAGCAAATATGTCATACAACTTGTCCAACATGGCGCATCGTTTTGTTTCTTCATCCCGTACTCCCATCCAGCTGCTGGGACACTTCTGAGGAAATCCTCATGTCGTAAGGTAATTTTCCAATCCATGTAAGGGAATTTTACTCCATAGTGCGGTAATTCTATCTCACATGTAAAGGAAAATATGTTTCCCAAACAAGTTTGCAAATTTTACCTTACAATTGTCGGATAATTTTCCCAATAATTTTTATCGTATAGTAATAAACTACCGTATTCCATATTTTGAATATTAAGAAAATTCTGCACGTGCGATCAATTTACCACCAAATGCTTTGTGAGTAAAATAAACCCTTATTGCATCTAATGTGTTACACATTATCTCAAAATTAAAGTAAAGCACCGTTTAAATAGGTATTTTTTTAATTTAAATATTATGCTTTACGGAATTTAACCGACTCACAGTCCGAAACGAGGTTTACTTTCAGCTCTAAGTGAACACGGATGCCAGGAAGCACGAAAGAGCGGAGCGAGCATACTCGTACTCTTACAACTTCGCGCTCTTGTTCTTTCGCGCTCTCTCCGACAAACTGGGACGACCAAAGTGCGATGGGCACGAGAGCTTGCTATCTTGGCCAGTAGAGACACGGCTTGCGTTTGCAGACATAAACACCTTTCCGGATACCAAGCCAGCCAGCCGCAATGACTCCGGCATCTACTGTAGGCATTACACGGCAGCAGAATGTATGCAATCCTTGTGGCTTCGCCTATTATTCATTTATTTTTTTCAGTATTTTCGATTATCATATAAAATGTTGACACTGGTCCGCATAGACGCATGTCACAGTTGCCACTGTTATGCGACTTACAATTTTTCTGGCGAAACCATCAAGGCATTGCCATTTTAGGCCATAAAATACACACACACACAAAACCCCCCCTTTGTTAAATGTATCGTGTGGGTTGTTATTGTGCCGTATTTGGCATCGTGACCTTGAATAATCCACTGCCTGGATAAAACGCTTTATATTCCTGTAGAAGATGCTTACAGCTTGGCATGACTGTTGGTTTCTTGACGATCGACGTTTTGTTTTAAGTTTGGAAACATTTTTCCAACATGGCTGGTACAACCCACAATTTTTGGTGGAGAGTTGTCAGATAGCGGAATTTCACGCCTTCGAACTGCGGATGTTGTTTGAAACATGCTGTTTCCCCTCCATACATCTTCAGTAGAAATTACAACGTTTCTTGAATCACGAATTCCTTCTACGCAAGTCGCTAGGCGACCTTAAACCAACAGGTCCCAAGTTCGAGTACTAGATAACCCACGTATGTCTGCCGATTTGATATGTAAGTTTATGTTAGCATTTAAGCCGTCTGCTACTTACCTTCCAGAACAAATTGGGAACATTAATAGCAACAAGTAAATTGTTGAATAATTATCCTTTACATAACTTACGAAGCCTTTCTTTTGGCCAATACTAAAGCGACACAAATTACCTCTCGATTTCACTGCAGCTTGCCTTTCAGAGTCTGTTTAACTAGATAAAACAGAAGTTCCTCATTCCCACCCCAGATCACTATATAACTCCGTATAATAATAACTTTTTTTTGCTATTGTATTCTAGCAGCTTTTATAGATATGGTGGAGGAAGGCATGGTTGCGAATTTTCCACGCCATATCATATATTACTGCAATTCCTTTGACCACAAATCTAGTAGAGTCTAGTTCGATGTTAGCCAGATAATTACATACAAAATCATTTCAGTTCTACGTGTGAGATGGTTTTTCGGATAGTAATGCCGCTTCCGTATCAATAATTTGATTTCCCACATTTTTCGATTTTTTTGTGGGAAAGGTAGAGAAGAAAACTGGCATTGAGGAGTATAGAATGGCAATATTTTGGAAAGTAAAATGCACGCTTTGGATGAAAGGTAAATTTAAAACAGCAGACATCCAAGCGGAATGACAAAATAATAATATCAGATAGGCCACAATGTTCGTATTTAATGTAACGTTATTAACTAAATTTTATTAAAATTTTTCGTTATGTTTTCCAGCGTTAAAATGTAGAGTCTATAAAATATTTACGATTTGAATTAGATCTGCGTCAGTTTCACCGAATTTGTCAAGACAGGGTGCAATTTCTGGAACACAGCTTACATGATGCGCTTAGGAAGGTTTATTAAATTAATTCCGTAACTCTAGGATTCTTCGGGAAAAAAGAACTAAGTAAGGAATATAATTTTAAAAATAAAAATATTAAAATGCTGCATTTTGTGTAGTCAAAATGCCATGTTACAGAAATGTAACTACTTGTTACAGCATGTTGCTACAAGTATGGCATATATTATATTTTTATCTGTATTTGTCAACAAAGACTCTGGTGCGCCAGATATAATTCTTAACTTCTTTCATTATACAGAATGCTCGGAAATTCCCCTAACAAAGCCCTAGAACTTGCAGAGGGGACCGAGTAGACGATCTTTTGAATAGGAACCCATGCACGGAAACGTACAGTTTCCGTGCTACGGCCATTTTAAAATCAGGTGTATCACTCATCCACTTCCGCTGAGGGAACGAGCAATGTCTTCTATTTGCCTGTGTTGGCATGCAACCGTGTAGGCAGTACATTACTTCAGATGATCACCTGATGGCACCGGACTTCTACCCTGCCTCGAGCCCCATTCACGCGCCTTTGGGTTTTCGATTCACAAGGTTGAGTACACGTCTGCAGAATATACAGACATGACCCTTGTGTATGGCGCATGCTGAAGAGCAGCTCACCGGCTGTATCAAGAGCGCTATACACAACGTGCGACGCCATCGCATACCCTTCTTGCCACAATTACGCAATGGCTCCGAGAACGAGGTACCTTCACCGCCGACAGGAACGACTGTGGTGCTCCAAAGAGACGCCGCACTCCCGAATTGGAAGATGCTGTACTGCATCACGTTGAACAGAGCCCGTCAACGAGTACGCGGGCAATTGCGCTTGCAATGGGTGTTGCTCCCTGCATCGTCTGGGAGGTTCTGCATGAGCAACAAATACATTCTTACCACCTCCATAGCGTACAGTCTTCGGGTCCAGTCGATTTTGCACCACGTGTTGACTTCTGCACGTGGTTCCTACACCGCTGCACCGACGAGCCCCTGTTTCCAAAGTCACGTTCTGTTCACAGATGTATGTGTATTCACTAGGGACAGTGTTCTCAATTCTCGAAACATTCATGTCTGGGCATGTGAAAACCCTAATGCCACGCATGTACAGGGATTGCAGCACAGATTTTCTATCAATGGGTGGACAGGTATTCTGGACNCCCACAATTTTTGGTGTCATGTTATTGGGCCGTACGTTCTTCCACCCAGGCTAACGGGTGCCGCGTACTTGATGTTCCTACACGAAGTATTGGCCCTGTTCTAGGATTCTGTGCCATGGAACGTCAGTCAAGTAATGTGTATTCAGCACGATTTCGACCCTCCTCTCTTTACACGTGACTTTCGGAGTCATCTTAACCGCAGGTTCAGTCAAAGATGGATAGGCTGAGGTGGTCCAACCACGTGGTCCCCACGATCGCCGGATTTAACTCCACTGGACTATTTCTTGTGGGGTCGTATGAAGAGTGTGGTGTACGAGACTACTGTAGAGACAAAGGAAGATCTGCTGGCCCGAGTTAGGGTCGCTGCACAACAGATTGACGGGACACCAGATGTAGTGGAGCGAGTGTACCGGAACATGATTCGTAGGTGCAAGGTGTGCTGAAGATAGAAAAAGATTGTTGCGTTTAACTATAGACAAGTGTTATTGTGATAAATTAATACGTTTATTTATTGTTCCCGTGGCATTGTTACCCAACGAATTTGATTGTTATAAATGTAATGTACTGAGTCACACATAATTAAATTACATACGCAGAAGTGGGCGGATGAAACACCTGATTTGACATGGTTGTAGCACAGAAACTGTACGTTTCCGGACATGGGTTCCTATTAAAAAGATCGTCTACTCAGTCCCCTTTTAGTCCTACAAATTTGTAAGGGAAATTTTAGAGCATTCTGTATATAAGTTTGTGCAGAATTCGTTACGACTTTGACGAAATTTGAATTACAAATTCTTATCGTTGCATTTATTTGATAGGCAAACGGTAACTTTTATGCCAACTGGCTACTTACAAGCAAACACAATGTAATATCTCCAAGCAACAAACTAAGAATTTAGTCCATAGCTCAGCTTAGACAAGAGTTAGGGAAATCTAAGAACCATTTACGTTTCTCCTCTTACAAAAGTAAATATGAAACTTCGTTAAATAGTGTTAGCATATTAACAAGTCAAAGCGGGAAATTTAATGAGTTGTCAAAAAACAGCATCAAAACGTAAGCAAAGCAATTTGACAATTATTTAACAAGTTAATTAAAAAACACAGAGAAAACTTTATTTTCGAAAACTTGAGAAGAAACAAATGTAAAAATATTTCAAAATGATTATATGTTAAAATGTTTCCAATATATAAAAATAATTTAATGCATAAGTAATTTCTCGACAAAAATTGCTCCATTCCTGCAGAAGTTTTAATAGTTTATTTGAAGCAAAATCAGTTAATGATTGTTTTCGTCATGTAACTATACAAAAATGCACTAGCCAGAAAACCTTTTGTCTTTAGGAAATTATGTTAAGAATTTTGTTGTTATTCACGCCCTGAATGACCATATTTTCATAACAATAGAATGCAGCACCATTGCATTTGAATTATCACGAATAACTTTCTCCTACAAGCCAGATGGTTTTAAATATTAAGAACATAGAATCATTTAGTTTGAGTAGCTATGTCGAAACCTTCTATGGATAAGGTAATAATCACATTATTCAACAACTACACATTACTTTACTTCTTCCCTTCACTAATTTATAAAATGCGTAAAACTTGTACAAAATCAACACGTGAATAAAATCATTAAAATTACAAATAAGCGTAAATATATATATGAAGGTCCTAATACAACAATTTCATGACAAACACAATAACAATAGTTAACAATATAATTAATATGCAGTGAAAACAAATTTGCTAAAAATTAATTAAAAGTAATTTTTTTGATGTACATTAAGTCTCCGCATGATACGTCATAAATTGTATACATAAAAAAAATATTACAATAGGACTTTTATTTTGTATTCACTTAAATAAAGAACGTCCTGCAGTGTGCAGTTGTTAAATCTTAAAAAGTACACAGAAGTCAAGAACGTAGTCTTCCCATAATTACGAAAGCAGAACATGCATACAATCAAAATATTACAGATTTTACTTTTTATTTTACAAAAATAACGAGTTCTATTTAAATACAGACTCATATTGCGATTTCATGACATCGTCCATAATTTTATAAATACTGTACACAATTAACAAATTCTGGAACTTAAACAAATACCAGGTATCACAGCACAAACGTGACGTTCAACGTCACCAGCTCCATGGGACGCGCGCGCACCTCCTCCAGGCTGTCCAGTTTCTCCTGCGCGCGCAGGCCGGTAAGGGAAGTCCTAACTATCGAGTGTAATTTGAGATGCCTGAACAACGTCCTCTTGTGGAACGCAGCGGCCTCCCCGCTCGCGGTGGAGCACTGGGGGATGGCGACCCCGGGTTCCGTGTTGCACGAGTACCCGACACGGTGGACCACCATCAGGGCGGAGCCCGACGGGAACTGCATGTAGCTGGAGTCCGGCGTCGACCGCAGTGTCACCAGGTGCACGTCGCACGGGAACGGCCTGGTGAGCAGGCTCACCTTGCTGTGGAGCCTGGGCGTCGCTTCCTCCACCACGAACAAGCTCGAAGGGTAGAGCAGTCCGTTGGAGAGGTGGTGCGCGAACAGGCTGGGTCGTGAGTGCTCCTCCGCGGGACCAGACACCTCCTCCAGCAGCAGCCAGAACTTGGTCAGCATGCGCTTGTTGTCCACCACGCCCTCCCCCATTCCTCGANCCTCCTCCAGCAGCAGCCAGAACTTGGTCAGCATGCGCTTGTTGTCCACCACGCCCTCCCCCATTCCTCGAGAGTCATCGTACAGTGTTCGCCGGTCCAGCATTACCTCCAGCCACCCTGGCTGCCAGCTAGCCGCGCCCTGCGCGTGGTTCACCAGGAAACTCAGCCTGCGGCTCGAGTCTTGGATGTACGCCATCGAGGTCACGGGGAAGTAGTTGCCCTCGATGCCTATCCTCTCGACCTTCTCCCTGCGCTGCATCTGGAAGCCGTTCAGGTCGGAGTAGAACTCAGGAGGGTCCCCGTTGCTGATGTCGCTCACAACACGCATGAACAGTTCAGTTTCGCGGTTTTTCGGCGGTGCCTCAAAATCTATAGTATTTTCAATATATATCCCCTCGCTCAACGGGCCTGATGTGTGATAAATGCGTATCGAGTGTGTCAGTATTGCATGATAGACAACGGTGAGTTCAGAGGCAACGGGCCCGGAAGTGATAATTATTTGCGCAGAACCGTGTTTATTCTGATGATCAGACAGCACTTCCCGCTCTGCCTCTCGGGCGTTTGGATCTGGCATGAAGAGGTAGGCCCCGCTGTGGAACTGAGCTGATGGATAGGCAGAGAACTGAAGACCGCACTGAGTCGTTCGCCCCGTTGACTTACGAGTGACTGCTTTAAGAAGTCCCGAGTGACCATCCACAAGAAGCTTCATGCGGTGATTCTCCAGTTGTACGTCACCTGCTTGCATACCTTTAACGACGAATGGCGGTACGAAGCTGGGATCTTCAGAATTCTTCCCACATGAAGCACAGTACACTATCGCACGTGGTTCCAAGTTTCTTTTCAGTACCCTCTCAATAGTGTATGTTACTAACGAAAGACTAGGCAAAGTGGCAATGAACATCACTTCAAAGATGTCTTTGGACATCTGAATTTCAACCTTTTCGACTTGATCTTCAGATATTCCAGCTTCTACATCAATATTATCCATTTTCATTTTGTCGAGGGTAGTTAAATTCCACACTGGGTTAATCTGAAACTGAATAATATTTCCATCAGAGTCTAGAACTCTAATATTCGGCATTGTCACTCTTAATTTCACAACTTCCTGTCGTTGTTGTGCTAAAGGATTAAATAACACTATTCGCCTAGGTTTGTTTTTTGTGGTCATCAGAGGCAGTTTTTGCGGAAGCTTCTCGTATGACTCACGGTCTGTATCAGGTAGAAGAAAGTTATCATGCCGGCTCATTATAAGCTTACCAAGAGTATGCTTTTCTGGAAGTTCCTTTAATAGAAGTGTCTGTGCACTGCGTCCTTGCACACGCATAGTATCTTGTAGAGCTTCAAAGAGTTTGAGACCATAGTCATGCATCACGAATGCCTTGGAAGTACCAGTGATGGCATCATGATGCTGAAACAGAGCTAGAGACCGACGAGCTTTTGTAATTCGTTCGAAATCCCTCTCCAGAAATTGAGCAGTTTTGTTATAATTGTGCTGCCGTGCTCTGTTAAGGGCCAGCGTGTACAAAATTTCGGCTGATCTAAGGCTTGCCTCGACCTCCCTGTCCAGTATTTTCCAGTACGGTCGTGTCGTGAAGTATCCACTCCAGTAAGCAGGTCGACCTTCGGAGAAGATGTCACTATAAACAAAGAAGTCACCCTTAAGCGTAGGAAAGTGTTTGCTCCGTTCCTTAACTGCGGTGAAATAGTCGGATGGTGTGCCGAACATCACCTCTGCATGGTACCGCTCTTTGTTCTGGTTTATGTAGTCAAAAAGGCGCTTGTAGTTGTGGTACTGCTGGTCCCATTCAATTTCATGGTCGTAGCGGAAGTCGTCTCCTAATGGCATCATTACTACGTTATGAGGAAACAGCGATCCTGTACGCCCATATTGCTCCAAGAGCAACTCTGCCTTCTGGCGCACGTTGTACTCGTCGATAGTCACCGCCCTCAAGCTATATTCTGTGTACTCGCCAGGAATCTTCCGGAAGTCGAAGTTCAGGCACACCTGCGGGTGGGGTCCACAAGAGTGCTTGATAGAGTAGATGTCGAACGGCTGGTTGTGGGTGAGGATGTCAGTGTGGCCGTCTTCATCCCAGTTCTGTCTCCAGAGGAAATCCCCCATCTGCTGTTCTGCAAGCCACTGCTTCCAGGCGTAGTGAATCCTCTGGATGACTGTGCCGCCCGTTAAACCAGCCTCCTTCAGCATGTAGGGCACCGTCGAGCCATGTCCGAAGGGGTCAACAGACCAACCTGATTTAGGAGTAACGCCCAGGTTGTTCTTCATCCATAGGTGACCTGCAACACAACAAGCANGTCAACAGACCAACCTGATTTAGGAGTAACGCCCAGGTTGTTCTTCATCCATAGGTGACCTGCAACACAACAAGCACATGTTCTATTAATTATTTAATATACTTCAACTGCATGAACGGAAATGTCGTTGTTATGCTTATTTTTCTGCCAGACTTGTCATTGTGCCTTTAAAAAATGAGTCTGGTGTTAAACTATGCATTTTTGGACAAAGGAAGTAAATCCTAATGACAAAAATATATGCATACGCACTATTANGTCTGGTGTTAAACTATGCATTTTTGGACAAAGGAAGTAAATCCTAATGACAAAAATATATGCATACGCACTATTATATTTGCAAGACATTTTAAAAAGCCACCGGCCAACACTTCCACATGCCACATTATGTCTGGTTTTGTGTAGTACTGCTTCGCCATAAACGACCAGAAGTAAAGGAATTTAATTGTTGAGTTTTAAAGTTGCTGTTTTTTTCAGGAAGTTTATTAAGGGACCGCTTTCATATACGCTGTTCACATTCTATTGAGCACCTTAGAAAAACATGCTTCGGATCTACTTTCCTTCTCATTTTGTATTATTCTGTCATATGTAAAATTAACACTATTATGAGCTTGAACTCTTTATTCATGCATCATCCAATTGTGGAATTGTTATTCATGTAAATGTGTTACTAAAATGCAAATTCGTGCCAAATTCGCAATCTAATGTGAATAAAACAAGAAGTACTAATGAAGTGACCATAAATTCAAACATCACACCCGCAATTCGTCAAATCTTAGAAGTAATCTTATCAATTCGCTGCCAACTTAAGTGGAAGCCTGTACGTCAGTGTATACTGTAGCATCTGTATAGTTATGGTGTATGATATTTTTCAAAGCTTAGTTTCCAAAGTTCTAGCTTTACTGAGAACANCTGTAGCATCTGTATAGTTATGGTGTATGATATTTTTCAAAGCTTAGTTTCCAAAGTTCTAGCTTTACTGAGAACATTAGTATAAATTCGCGTTTTAATCCACTTAGCCGTTTGGCCCTCCGGATTTCCTCCTATACTGTCTATTTANATTATGTACAGTTCCCATAATCAATTAAAATTAAAATTATAGTACAATAATATTTGGTTATATCATTATTCCTCCATTATGTTGTCAGATGTGGTATAACATATTCCAAATTTAATTGTTTAACATCAATCACTCAAATGTATAAAATGTTCACCCACAAAATGTGCCCCAAAACATGGGCAGTCCCAGGTCACCGGCGTCCAATCCATTAAAAAAATTTTTTTAACCCTATCAATAAAATATTATATTATATTCACTTAGTTAAAAGCACATTCCAACCAAAACCCATAAACATCCAAATTCTCATTTTGCATTAATTAATCAAATAATTAATTAATTCACTTTCCAGCAGTTATTACATTGTGCTCCAGAGCAATATTATACATATACAGTTATTAAAAACATATCTTGATCACTATCCATATATATATATATATATATATACATACACTTATTAAAAACACATTCTGGCCACCAATAGCAACTCATAATTTAATCAAACATTAATAAGATTTTCAATTTATTCCAGTCATGAATTCCATATTCAAATCATTGCATAATTAATTTAGGTATACAGTCAATAAGTGCCCCAGACATGGACATTACAATATCAATTGCAGTTAAAAACATATTAGTTATTTCATTATATTCTATTGCGTTATTCTCTATTAATTATGTTCATATGTATCAACACTCAATTAATATATCAGATCACCTATCGTCACACATTTATATATAATTTAAAAACAAATTCCAGTATTCAANAAAGTTCTAGCTTTACTGAGAACAGCATTCACTAAGCTAAATTGAACTTACACCTAAAAACGACAGCATATCACTAGCCTACCGGGGATTCCAACCCAGGGCCTTGCAAGCCAAAGCAACGTCAGTCGCCTAGGCCACCCTCATGGTTCTAGTGCACAAATGAAACTACAGGCTCTTTGCGATCAATAATTCACCTCCTTTGAAAACCCTTCTAAGGAACTATTTTTCTGCTCACTTTGCTTACACCATAGATCAATTTAACACTATCATGCGCCGGATCACTTGATTCATTCTTTAATTACGTAAAGAGAGTGAGGCGTGGAGTGTGCATATGAGCTGCGCATAATCTCCGTGTTCCAGCATTGGCCTTTTCTGCCAATAGCACTATAAAAAAACAATATGGGTTAGATTTGAGGTTAAAATACTTTCTGTGTAAGCACATGGTTTGAAATGTTTGTATACTTCCACTAATCTAGTTTAATGCAAGTAAAATATATTCATACGAAAAGATGGGTATGTAAACAAACTCAAATATAAACAAAGTCCTTTCTCACTATTTACTGTGTGTCTTACATTAGGCGATAGGTCAGACAATGTTGGGAACATGAGCAGGACTACAATCAGTTTACCTCGTCTTTATTATAACTGTGAAATCGTGAAGAACGTAAATATGTTACTAATATGAAAATTATTACTCTTCTGTGTGCAAAAAGGAAGAACAGACTAAATTAAATAAATTCTGTGTCCACAAACACAAAATTTACGCCTTTTATACGAGATTGAGACATCGAAATATATTTTTGCAACTTCGCTGAAAATTTCACAGGGAGCAAGTTAATAATTTTGTCCGTTAAATTAAGTGTAGATACGAGTAAGAACTTTCTCTAAAGAAAAATGTATAAATGCTCAACTGCGAGCCAACAATACTTTGATAACGACTCGATGATTCAAAATTCTGGGCGATGCGAGTAATGGGTCTCGAACTTATTATCGGTTCGACTTTTTTGTAACGTGAATTGTGACTGCTTGGCTATCGCAGCCACGCATGCAGGACCTTGCTACTACCTCTGTAAAGCCGATAAATGTAACGAGAGTAAGTGCAATTTCTAACATACCATGTGGCTCTTGAGATAAGAGATTTCTTATTCTCTGAAAAAAATGTAGTTGATAATGAAAAAGGTTTGATCACATTTGGCGCGTAATAACTATAGACAATTTATGCGGGTTTAGCTATTATAATTTTATTTCTTAGTTATGAAAAAGTGCACACCGGCAATAGATTAACAGAAGCCGAGAAGAATAAATAAGTTATACTTATAAATGACACTGACAGAGAAAATAATGTATAAGAGCATGTCTTCAAACATCATATATAATGCTAAGCTTCATGTAGAATAGGATGAATCTCTAGATGACAAATGTACCAGAATTACATTTTTACATAAAAGACGAGCTTCCGCTGATATTCTAAATGACTTTTTAAGGATTACTAATATCATTATAGATATGTTTCATTAGCTGGTAACAACTTGTTTCTTAATGTTCAATTATAGCAAAAAAGCTGTTAGAAGAAGACTATAAATGTAATTTTATTTAAAAACATTCCATTCATCGAACTACTGCCTTACGAATTTACTTTTAGGAAATTATTTATTGCAATATCTTGACATGGTGTTATCCGGGCAAGCGTATTTAATTATACGCTGGGGAAAAATAAATAATCGGCCAAAGTTATGGTAAAAATCATTAAACACGGTGATAAAATTATTTATAACATTATTCACATAAAATTATGTACATATACTTTCCTTTAAAACCACGCTAACGTGTAGTGGGACCAACATAACACCATTTTTATAATTATAAATAAATGCATGAGTGAAAATGCAATCCTCTGACATTTAAGAAACCAAGCCTCCGGCAAATGTATCATAAAATTTAACTAAATTATTTATATAAGAATGCAGAAAAATACTGGAAAGCGGGTGCTTCTATAGGCTTTTCACGGTTATATAAGCACTTTTGAAAATAACATTTGAAAAATATCACTGCCCCTAACTGCATACATTTTAATCGGAATACCAACTGGCGTACGCCCAGTACAGTTGGTAACGACGGTGGGAAAAAAGCTCCACGTCTTAACGTTAAATTAAAAGTGTTAGGTAAATATTTGTGAAAACCTAGATCCTTTCTTTAGGTTTATGTTTTTTAATGCATCAGAGTGTATGAGTACGAAAATTTGTAAAGTATTCACTTGTCAAATAATTTTACAGTTTCACTTGACCGACGCATAAATAAAGTTATCTGACCCATGTAAATGTTAATTTTGCACATGGTGTAAGAATACGCAATGCGCATGCAAGTAGATCTTAAGCAGGGCTTTCAAAAGTGCTCAGATAACCATGAACTTTCTATAAGATCAATAACCAAATGTTAAAAAGTAACTTGAGCTGGCCGTTGGGATAGCGGTGATGAAGTTGTTAGACTACTCGCCTCCCACCAAGGCGAACCGGGCTCAACGCCCGGCGGGTTCACCTGGATTTTCGCATGGAAACGTGGTGGACGTTGCCGTTAGCCGGCAGGTTTTCTCGGAGTAATCCCATTTCCTCCGCTCTTGCATTCCGCCACTGTTTCATCTTACCTCATTCCACATTGAACGGGCTCTTAAGGCACCACCGACGAAACCTATCGCTCTCTTATGTATATATTTCATACACAATATATATATATATATTTTATATTTAATATATATATTATATATTTTCTATATCATGCATGTAAATTGTATTTATATATGCATATACATATATACTACCAACCAATATATTCAAAACAATTATTTTATCACCAAGCACTTCTCAACATATCCTCAGTTAATGTGATTACAACGGTAAATGGAGAGCAAACCTTTTGTTTTTACGTAAAAATATTCTATACGTAAATGACGAATGCGTATTAACACTATCAAAACTGCTGTGCAAATTTTAGTATCCTATTTGAGATGCATATGGAACATTTTCTCTGCCTCATAATTAATTATAGTATTTTTAGTTTACGAGGTTATTGCACGACACAAGCATCCGCCATTTTACAATACTATGAAGTTAGTCTCAAGCAGGAGTGGATCCAGCCGTTTGCAAAAAAAGGGAAATGCTTTGTGCCATGCTCGAGACTTTATATGTGTATAATACATGCATTCAAAGACGCATGCATACACTCTTTATGTACATATATATGCATATATGACATAATTAATTCAAATGGTAGCCAGTGCTACGTTTTACATTCTTAAGAAGCTTTTTTGGATAGAAAGCTTAAAATATGGTTGCAGTTAGACACTCCTTTGCTCGGTACCATTATATTATACAGCGAGATACATTGTGTACAATGTGACTGTAATTACCGAATGACGTACAGTGCAACAAAAATTAGTATGCGCTCCTTCGCCTAGTATGTAACATTTATCACCTGCCAACTACCATGTTACAGTTTTAGTACAAAATATTCGGCGTTCAAATTACACATAGGTCTTACTTGAAGGTGATATCCTGGGAAAAAAAATTCGGGATTTTAATACGTAAACCATTCCCCAACCAGCCATCCAAAGCCTATATGTCGAGAATATGAGTAATTAGACAAATAAGTATATGCTGGTAACGTTCGTGTTACCTTAAAGCGAAGTTTAGAACACATTGATCTTCAAGAAGAAGATACCTTTCCCCATCTCCCCCCCCCTTCCCCCCAAATCAACATCCTCAATTTACCCCTGTAAGACCTACACAGAATTTTAAGGTGAACTTTAATTATCATAATAATCTCAAAGTTACCACCAACGATTTACAGTAAAGCGATTTTCACAATTTTCTGTTTTGAAAGTTCAAAATAAATCATTTAAAATCATTTAGGGAAGAGAAAGAAACTAACTTTCGACTGAAATGAAAAAAAAAATCACAATCAGCTAAGAGAGCCATGACAATCTCAAAATTCTAAACCATTATAATTATGACACCATCGAGAAAAATATTATATCACCACACGAAATGCAGAGGAATTTATTTATATGAAGTACATATAGGCTAAATTTACACGCTAGCACATCATATTGAAATTGCTGCTGAAACAATTATCCAAGGGATGAATATCGAAAAATAAACAATACATATTTTCGTGTTCACATTTTCGTAGAAACATACTATACTGTAAATAACTACTGAATTAGATTATACGAAACTATTAACATAATATCATTACGTCAATGCTGTATATAAACTCATTCAGGATAAGCATAAGGTATTATCGAAAATATTAAACTAGCTCATAATGCAAAATTCGGTACACCGTCGGTCAGTTTGCGGCTACCGAAATTATTACCAAAGATTTAAAGGTGTTGGAGACGAAAATATTAATAATTTTATATTTGTAGCAAATATTGTTCAACTTGTCAGCACTAAATAACAAGCCATATATATGAAAAACTTGTTAAATATAAACAATGTTTTCATATTTTTTATTTTTTTTAATGTATGAAGTGTTATTTGGTGATTACATATATGTCTCATGGTAGCCCAGGGCATTAGTTTACTTTGTAATGTTTTTTTCATTTGTACAACTTTGAATCTGACATCAAATTATTAAAAAAAATATAAAGTGTAAAAATTTTTTATTCGAGGAAACTTTTATCACACATAATAAGTACAAGTGGAACAATTTTTGGTACAAAAATAACATTATTAATTTTTGGGGGTCCAACACCGTAAAGGTAAACATTGCAGAGGTGCTGGTGATTCATTTCCCTCCGTGTTCATGCACAGTTTCATCGTAAAAGCCAAGTCCGTACCTATCACCCTTTCAGTTTCACTCTTTATTAATCTTCTTCCAGAAGGAAAGGCAGGCTCATTAAATCACATTCCGTGTCTCCACCCGAAACCTTTTGAGTGAGTGAAGAGGTTTTGGCGACTCTTGACATCAAGGTCTTGAGAGCCGATGAAAGTGATTCGAGGTGAGTACGGAGCTGCGCTGGAATGAAAGGTTAGGGGGGAAACGGGAGATCCCAGAGAAAAGCACGCCGGCCAGTGACATCGTCCGGCACGATTTCCACATGCGAAAATTCGGGAGCGACCCCGCCGGGAGTTGAACCCGGTTCGCCTAGGTGAGAGGCCAGTAGACCAACCAATACACCACCGTGTGCACCGATGTTCACCAACATCTGTACACTTAGAGAATTGGTGACGGCAACTGACTATGATACTGTTCCGCCATGCCAGATACTTATTTTTAAAATGAAGGCCATTAAAAATTTCTGGTGTTAAACAGATTTTAGAAACCTTTCGAACGATTTGACTCGCTTTGTATGCATTGGCAGACCACATTAACGTAAATTAGATTCAGAAGATCGTTTACGTTGAATCCTCCCAACTACTTCATCCAAACTTGTAACGCTATCAGTATCTGTCGCGAATTTTCAGTGCGATAATTCGCGGGCCCACGAACTTTCTGGAGCAATGTTGTATAGTCGACTGTCGTGTCGGGTGGAGGTGTATCGCACTTGCTGAGTGTATTACTAGCCCTTGCCGAAGAGACAGCACTGGTTCCAGCCTGATCGGGAAGAGTTTCCGGCACGGAAAGCTCCACGCCTCCTGGGGTCTGATTCTTATTCACTGTTCCGCTTATCGGCAGCCCGATTACGCGTGTATCGCTATGCGAGCGTAGCGGAGTCATTGTTTATTCGTAGGTTTTTTCACACTTTTTGTATCAAATTTTTGAAAAATAACTACATGTAGGAGGTTTGGTTGTTTCCGTATCACAAGCGTATTGTACTCATGGTAACTTATAAGTACCGTATTGTTTGTTAAATTGAAATTTCACATATATTTTATCGATAAATTATAATATTCCACTGTAGATCACTACGAATAAAAATAGTGAGAAAATATTCATGTTGGTAATGCCTAGTAAGAAATAGTTCTTATGCAAAATATTATTACACTAAGTACGCACGACTGCGGTGCGTTGTCCCTCTGGTGTAATTTTCTACACTCGGTTAAGCTAGGTTTGCATGAGGCGGAGTAACATCCTGGAAGTAGATCTTTAGCAGGGCTTCAAAAAATTTTCAAGTAACCGTGAATGGACTATGACAATACTCTGACAGGCAGATGACCAATACACTTAGTTTCGTGGCAAATTCCTCCCCGCGCATTGTTTCCACGACGTAAATCGGCTCTAGATAAGCAGGCAAATGGATGAGAATCTCGCTCTTTGGAAACGTACTTGCCTACTTTTTTGAGAAAAAGTCTTTAAATTAATACACAAATATCACGATAAAATCACCAGATAGTTACCTTATTCTATTTAAAATCACACGGAAAAAAAATTGTCATATAAACAATATAAATTTTGATTTCGCAGCTTGAAATATTATTTATTATTGCTAGTTAGAGTTTCCTACCACCATATATAATAAAGCCTCACAGTCAGAAATTAAAACAATTAAAAATGAAAAGAAAAACCCTATCTGAAATAACGTATTCGCTAGATATATGTCATACGTACAAGCGCTGTATATGTCCCCATCAATCAGAGTAACGCGATGCGGTCGGCAGCGCCTACATAAGACAACAAGCGTCTGGCAAAGTTGTTAGAACGGTTACTGCTTCTACAATAGCAGGTTATCAAGATTTAAGTGAGTTTGAACGTGGTGTTACAGTCGGTGCACGAGAGATGGGACATAGCATCTCCGAGGTAGCGATAAAATTTGGATTTTCGCGTACGACCATTTCACGAGTGTACCGTGAATATCGGGAATCCAGTAAAACTTCAAATCTTCGACATCGCTCTGGCCGCAAAAAGATCGTGAACGAGAGGAGACAAACGACGACTGACGAGAATCATTAAACGTGACAGACGTGCAACTCTTTCTCAAAATGGCGCAGATTTCAATGCTGGGGTATCAACAAGTGCCAGCGTGCGAACTATTCAACGGACCATCATTGATATGGGCTTTCGGAGCCGAAGGCCCACTCGTGTACCGTTGTTGACTGCACGACCCAAAGCTTTACGCCTCGCCTGAGCCCGCCAACACCCCCATTGAACTGTTGATGACCGGAAACACGTTCCCTGGCCTAACGAGTCTCGTTTCCAATTGTATCAGGCGCATGGACGTGTACGGGTATGGAGACATCCTCACGAATCTATGGACCCTACATGCCAACAGGGGACTGTTCATGCTGGTGAAGGCTCTGTCATGGTATGGGGCGTGTGCGGTTGGTGTGAAAAGGGATCCCTGATACGTCTAGATACGACTCTGACAGGTGACAGATACGTAAGCATTCTGTCATATCACCTGCACCCATTCATGTCCATTGTGCATTCCGACGGACGTGGACAATTTCAGCAGGACAATGTGACACCCCACACGTCGAGAGTTGCTACCGAGTGGCTCCCGGAACACTCTTCTGACTTTAGACACTTCCATTGGCCACCTAAATCACCAGACATAAACATCATTGAGCATATCTGGGATGCCTTGCAACGTGCTGTTCAGAAGATATCTCCACCACCTCGCACTCCTATGGATTTTTGGACTCTAATGCAGGATTAATGGTGTGAATTGCCTCCTGCATACCTTCAGANCCACCTCGCACTCCTATGGATTTTTGGACTCTAATGCAGGATTAATGGTGTGAATTGCCTCCTGCATACCTTCAGATCAGACATTAGCCGAGTCCATGCCACGTCGTCTTGCTGCACTTCTGCGTGCTCGCGGGGGTCCTACACGATATTAGGCAGGTGTACCAGTTTTTTTGGTTCTCNCCGTCTTGCTGCACTTCTGCGTGCTCGCGGGGGTCCTACACGATATTAGGCAGGTGTACCAGTTTTTTTGGTTCTCCAGTGTATATTCATAATATATTTCCGAGAAGTGAACAATGCTGAAGGAACAGTAGTTTTGTTATCTGATTATGTATGTATATATATACAGGGAGCGGCAGAAATAACTCCCGAATTTGAACGGCCAATAAAAAAAAAAAAACGATTCTAGTCAAAATTTTATTAAACCATCTAAAAGAATTATTTTTGCCATTTAGTTTCATTTAATTTTTTTCATTTTCACTTAATCTTTAAACATAATATTTTTTTT
>NQII01000064.1:1086375-1202353 GCA_002778355.1 Clitarchus hookeri | reverse complement strand
ACAATAGAACGGTTTTCCTGTCAGGGACTGCACCGTGCCGACCTATTTCGAAGCACGTACGAAATAATCTCTGCGTTGTGAGTACAGAATCACCATTTTTAAAATAGGTTTCAAGGACGAACGCACAATGTTCACGGCTCCTTGCCATGGTGGCGACTGAAATGGCAGCAGTGGTGCTGCACTATGACACAACCCCGGGCCGCCTACCACCACTAGCTCCGAGCCCATGGCGGTGGAAAATTCGGGAGTTATTTCTGCCGCTCCCTGTATATATATAAAGCTTTAGTTCCCCTTCAAATCGCCAGATCTGCGAATAAATTTTTACAGAAACCACTAACTTTTCGATCGATTGCAAATATGAAATTTGACCACCAGATCATCTGCTGAGNAATAAATTTTTACAGAAACCACTAACTTTTCGATCGATTGCAAATATGAAATTTGACCACCAGATCATCTGCTGAGGAAATATTCAAGTTGGCAACTCTGCCTGTAAAGACGATAAGCAATCTCATACCTTGAATAAAGCTGTGGCTCACTCCTCGCAATTAATAGGAGAGCATGTGTAGAAAAAAACGTGCTCCACGGCTGCTTTCGTAAAGAAATGTTGGGAATGGTTTCGTTTCATCATAAACTACCTNTGTAGAAAAAAACGTGCTCCACGGCTGCTTTCGTAAAGAAATGTTGGGAATGGTTTCGTTTCATCATAAACTACCTTTTGATGAGTAATTTCAAAGGTGGCACTCCACAACCTGTTGCTTTTTATTTCTATGACAATCAAAATGGCTGCCTCAAAACGTTAAAAATGTCCGATATTTATGGGCGGATTTTAACTTGTAAGGTCTCATTTTAAAGAATAATTTGAACTTTATAAAAAGTGTCACTACACTTTTTAAGATAAAACTAATGGTTGTTAAGATAACATAAAAAATAAATTATTCCACCAAAATTTTCTGATTTTAGAAAAAAATCATAACCTAATAGCAGATTTAGTAGAGAAACAGCGTGACTCATTTTTAAAAATTGTACATTACATGTAGATTAAGTTCTACTGTGGTGACACCAATTCAAAATGGAGTATAGTTTTGGGCGGGACCATGAAGATGGCGCCCTTTCAATGAGTCACTGCATAATAGTAACTGTAAATATTTACGTGATTTATTAACCAATTTCAAAACTGCAGATTTCAACTTTAAGTGCTGTGATTTGAAAGAAAAATAAACACATTATACGGTAAGTAAAGAGTAGTCCATAGTATGGAAATAAATCTCATTGCAATTTTTTGAAAGAAAAAAAAAACGTATTCAATAGCTGCAAGCAAAATAGTTTCTGGTTCTGGATATAACCAATCTCCAAGATTATATAAAGAATAAATAAGT
This sequence comes from Clitarchus hookeri, assembly GCA_002778355.1. Taxonomy (NCBI): domain Eukaryota; kingdom Metazoa; phylum Arthropoda; class Insecta; order Phasmatodea; family Phasmatidae; genus Clitarchus; species Clitarchus hookeri. The sequence continues at coordinate 1,200,974 of NQII01000064.1, read as the reverse complement.
GTATATGTGTGTATATATAATTACTATTTTAGTTATCTTATATGAAATCGTCTTCACTGTCAGATTTAATCATTTCTGGATAAATTTTAGGGTCATTGCTACAAAGTTCATCACTTCCTCCACAGACACACACATCATGGTAGATTGTTCGCTAAGCAATTACAGGGTGGACTGCACATGTTATTCGTTCACGTCTGCCTCTACTTGAGGACTGCGAAGACAATCGACATGACATTCGTGGGAAGATGCGACTTCTGAATGCCATGCCACAACAGAATTTTGTTTGGTCTCTACTGCATGGTGCAACATTTTTTTAACTAGATATGTAGTTAATTCATATTTCGTGCTAGTGTGGGAAAGGACATTTATAATGGTAACATTTGCAATGACTGTGCTGTCCATGATTTTAAAGAGGGTTAGCGCAATCCTTTAAAGTCCCTTTTGCCGTGCCATGTTCTTGATAGAATTTAATTTGTATGTGTCAAACACTAATTGTATTTCATCATGGGCACAGTATTTATTTTCGATTTTGCGAGTGAATTCTTCTGCCAGAACTTTGCACGTCTGAATAAGCTTTAGTTTTTCCAAAGCCTGAAGCTCTGCCATCCCGTGAATAATAATAGCAACAATAGGTTGGCTTCTGTTTTTTTTTTGTTGGTTACCTTCTGTTGCCAATAGTGGTGCAGGGGGGAGCGACCTCAAGATTTCCACCAACTTACTTTTATTCAGACACACATATATGCAAACTACTGTGGCGGTAGCGTGCCGACACATACCTCCTTCAGTTAGATACCATTTCCAACATAAATATAGGAACTCCCCTAGTCATGTGGTGTTCGGAATATTTCAATTTGGGTTTGCCAAGTGAGGAAGGGACACTTCCTTTTCTGTTTGTATTTGTTTAGAATTCTCAATTGTATACAATACCGACCATTGACGGTTATCGTAAGCTGGTACAAAAATATTTTACAATTAACTTAATGTTAAATAAAAGTTGATTATATAGCAAATTACATAAAATTTACAAAACGTTTACCTTGAACCTTTTTAGTTACACAGCGAAAAGCTACTGTATAAATGACTTTGAAAAGTTACTTTACAATACACAATGGCAATAATTAATAATTGAAAAACCCCGTAGGGAAATGTACGTGTCTTTTAAGAAGCCACGGTGGCTGAGTGGTTAGACTGCTCGCCTCTCACCTAGGCGAACCGGGTTCAATCCCTGGCCGGGTCACTTCCGGCTTTTCGCAAGTGGGAATCGTGCCAGACGATGCCGCAGGTCAGCGGATTTTCTCGGGGATATCCCGTTTCCTCCGCCATTGTATTCAGGCGCTGCTCCATTCTCAACTCATTTCACCCTTATCGGCTCTCAAAACCTCGTTGTTAATATCCGGCCAAATCTCTCAACTCAGCTGGTTTCTTGTAGTTCACATCATTACNAAGATCCGGCCAAATCTCTCAACTCAGCTGGTTTCTTTAAGTTAAGACTTCAGGTTTTGACTTCAGTAAATAAATAACAAAAATATTTATAGTTAGTGACTGTTATTGAAATGGTGCTATTTTCATAACACCACCAAAACTATACACCAACCCGTAGGTGGGTGAACTTCAGGAGTAGTTAATCTACAGGAAGTGCTTGATTATGAAAAACCAGTAGCATCGTTTCTTCACTTTAGCTGTTATAAAGTTACAGTCTTTGCCTTATAATCACAAAATTGAGTTCAAATACTATAATTTATATTGTATATTAAAATCATAAGTTTTAGTATAAAAAGGCCAAGAAAACTTTTTGTAGAACTAAAAATATTCTTCAAAATTATATATTACAAACATAATTCCATCCAGAAATAACGGACTTGTGTACGATTCTAACATTTTGAGGGCAGCCATTTTGATGACTTCACTGAAATTAAACGCAACACAATATGGATTGCCAACATCTAAATTATTCATCCGGAGGTAGTTTATGACAAAACAAAATTACTCCCAAAATGTCTCGACAAAAACTGCCAAGGAATTACATATACTCCCCTACTAACTGTATCGCTGTTCTGTCGCCGTGATTGTAGCACTAATGTGGCTGTGATGCTCAAAAGGTGCCTCATCTCATATGTAGATTGTCACTCCGTTGCAACTCACCTCGCCGTATGACACTAACGTTTACCCCGCAAAAGAGACTGCAGTCCGTCGACGAATATTTCATGCGGTTCGCCTATGTGCATGGTGTAGCTAAACGAGTATCTGAAGCCACTGCAAAACACATCACTGTCATTAAATCATTCCACAGAATTAACTGCGGTTAACATATTTATATTTTTCATTAAACTTTGCGAAATTCGTGCACAATTGCCTTTTTAGGATTTTCAATTATAGCGTCAAAAATAAACTAAATAAAATGTTTATATTATCACTTCTAACCTTATTATTTCCGACCAATTCGTACAGTAGGAATCGTTGCAGTTGAGTAATAATAATTACAGATGCGGTGGAAAAATTAGCGTAAAATAATGTTGTACGCAATATGGGCATAGGCATCCTACTACTCCTTTAATAAATGTTTGCACTTACACCTCAAAAATGATTAAAAAACCAACACTGCCGTACTTTTGAGACGCTGATTCAAAATCCGTCAGTAAAAACTAATAACGTTTCCGCGCGTCAAAAAATTCAAAATAGTGGTAGAAACCTCAGTAGTTGTGACGAGCGATCACAGCGACAGGTTTTGCAGTGGACGCTGATCTGCGTTCACTTACACATCGTCAGCAGATAACTTTAGCCTGTCCAATCGCAGTAGCTGGGAGCTGAAGATTCAGCAATCCGCCGCCATTTGGGATTTTACCTATCAATTTTATTTTTACCCTAGAAGTTATATATTTTTTGCCCTCAAAATATTTTTTTTTTCTCTCCCTCGAATTTTTCACTTAGAACTGTCCGGGGCTTCCAGAAAAAGTACGGAAAAAAAGCACTGGACTGATTGCAAAATGCCCCTGCATTCGGACCGGCTAAATATATATACCCTAATCCTAATATTTAGTGATCGATCTTAAATACTTTCTGTAGCCTAATCTTTGTAATACCATCGTGTTTCAGCTCCATTTTTAAAGATGCATATAATATTAGAAATCCCTTAACACCATAAGTTTTATTTTCATTTTGTCAGCTTATTTGTTCGGGACGAACTGCAGCCGTGCGCTGTCAGTTTTTTATACTACATTTTGCGTTATTAAAATTCAATATTTTGTAATGTTATAAATTATCTTTACGTAGCAGATAACATGTTAATTTTGAAGTAATCATCGCAAAATATAAAAGTAGTATGGATTTTGTAAATCATTTTCGGGAATATAAATAAACACTCGTAGCAACAAAATGTTGTGCGTCAAAAGTGAACTTTTCATTTCAAATGAACTTTTATTAATGTGACTGTACAGACGAAAGAAGTGTAAACAATCTAGTTGCATTAGTGCACAGTTCCGCCAAAGACAATAGGTAGAAGATCTGCAGTACTCCACGTTGATCTCTGTAGACACGACTGCAAACGAAGGAGTATATCTTGAAGTGTTACTGAAACAACACTTAAAGATTGTCGAGGTCACATATTTGCCTACGCTATGTTTCTGGAAGTGCTTCTGGTAGAGATACGGTGCTCTGGTGAAGCTATCATACATCGCTGGATGGTGGACAACGAAACTGCTGGCCANTATCTATCTATCTATCTATCTATCTATCTATCTATCTATCTATCTATCTATCTATCTATCTATCTATCTATCATTTTTCACTTAGAGTCGTCCGGAGCTTCCAGAAAAAGTAAGGAAAAAAAGCACTGGACTGATTACAAAATGTCCCTGCATTCGGACCGGCTAAATATATATGCCACTATCCTAATATTTAGTGATCTATCTTAAATACTTTCTGCAGCCTAATCTTTGTAATACAATCGTGTTTCAGCTCCATTTTTAAAGAGGCATATCACCTTATAAATTCCTTAACACCATAAGTTTTATTTTCATTTTGCAGCCGTGCACTGTCAGTTTTGCTATACTACATTTTGCGTTATTAAAATTCAATATTTTGCAATGTTATAAATTATCTCTACGTAGCAGATAACATGTTGATTTTGAAGTTATCATCGCAAAATATGAAAGGAGTATGGATTTTGTAAATCATTTTCGGGAATCTAAATAAACACTCGTAGCCACAAAATGATGTGCGTCAAAAGCGAACTGTTCATTTCAAATGAAATTTTATTAGTGTGACTGTACAGACGAAAGAAGTGTAAACAATCTAGTTGCATTAGTGCACAGTTCCGCCAAAGACAGTAGGTAGAAGATCTGCAGTACTCCACGTTGATCTCTGTAGACACGACTGCAAACGAAGGAGTATATCTTGAAGTGTTACTGACACAACACTTAAAGATTGTCGAGGTCAAATATTTGCCTAAGCTAGGTTTCTGGAAATGCTTCTGGTAGAGATACGGTGCTCTGGTGAAGCTATCATACATCGCTGGATGGTGGACAACGAAACTGCTGGCCNATGCTTCTGGTAGAGATACGGTGCTCTGGTGAAGCTATCATACATCGCTGGATGGTGGACAACGAAACTGCTGGCCACGTTCGTGCCATCTCACAATCAAGCAGTGCTTTTCATGGTGGCCTGGCGAGGTTGTCGAGTATCTTCTGAGTGTAAGGGTGCCTTCATGCGACCATTGATCGCAATACAATCTTGACTGTTTAGTCGAAATAACTCAACAGACCGGCAATCCGAAGCACGGTCCACTTGCCTCTCACACGCTTGCTTCTCGCGCCAGTAACTTGCCTCTCTCAAACTCTATCAGTTGGTCATATGACTGTCTCGTATACCTTCTCAGCAAGCCTATCGCACATTAATCATGTCTTGCAAGTAGTTTGTGTATCACATCACACGCGCTGTAACAATCACTGTGTGTGTGTGTGTGTGTATATATATATATATATATATATATATATATAAACAGGCGAAGAACAATGGCAGCGCCCTTGTAAGAAATATGTCCATGCATCGTTGTATGAAGTTTAAATCGTTCGCATATTTTCCAACACAGTGCTTATTCACCAGCTTTCAAGTCTACCGAAAACGTTTACAGAGTACGAAAATAATTGTGGCAAAGTATGTACGTCAGATGAAANCACCAGCTTTCAAGTCTACCGAAAACGTTTACAGAGTACGAAAATAATTGTGGCAAAGTATGTACGTCAGATGAAACAAAAAAAATATTAGGATATAACCATAACCACAATGAATTACAAACCAGCAAATCAAAATATATTAAATGTGAAAATTTGCAGCGAAGGGAATATTTCTAGAGTGTTTGACCTAATGCTTTTTTTAAGGTGGTTTTGAATAAAGTTGCAGTTTCTNCACCAGCTTTCAAGTCTACCGAAAACGTTTACAGAGTACGAAAATAATTGTGGCAAAGTATGTACGTCAGATGAAAGAAAAAAAATATTAGGATATAACCACAATGAATTACAAACCAGCAAATCAAAATATATTAAATGTGAAAATTTCAGCGAAGGGAATATTTCTAGAGTGTTTGACCTAATGCTTTTTTTAAGGTGGTTTTGAATAAAGTTGCAGTTTCTTACTAGTGTATTTCCACCGCTTCTCTTTAAATCTTCGTGGTCATCCCTTACAAACGTTCGGTATAGTCTATTCGCGGTTTCTTCACACTTCTTGAATCTAACCTTTGAGAAATCACCCCATGAATGACGTGCTTGGTGGTTTCCTACATATGCCATAACATAAAAGTACCTCATTTCTGGTTAAATTTAATTTTTACTTATATTCTACATATAAATTACATTACTTCAAAAATAATTAGTATGAATAAAAATAGTTATAAAACAAGTGTATTGGTAATGCCTGGTAAGAAATAGTTGTTATGAAAATATTATCACACGAATGTGGTGAGCTGTTCCTTTGCTGTAATTTTCTAGACTCTTATGCTTTGTTTGCACGATGCGGAGGAATATCCTGGAAGTAGAACATTAGCAGGGCTTCAGAGAAGTTGGATGTAACCGTGAATGGACTATAAATAATTCCCCCCTCTTTCTTCTTAGGTGGCCGACGTCTTCGGGAGGAGATTCTCACTAGGGTAACGTAGTGGATACTTGGCTGTGTGGAAGAGGCCTGGAGGTACACTGGCCCCGCTCCGTCTCACCGCTTCCTTTCCCCGCTCGGCTGATGCATTATTCAGTCTGGCCGGCGAGGACAGGACCCGTCCTCAAGGGGAAGGAAGAAATCACCAATTAGCGTCAGCCGCATCCCATCGCGAGTCGACGCAGCAGCGGCCCGAGGGGCGGAAAGCGACAAGCAGATATATTCATCGAAGCCGTTAGCACCCCGGCCCGGGCTCGCGAGGAAATGTTTTCCGGGGAAGCAAGTACCGCCCCCACAAACGTATCTAAAGAACTCGCAACCAAGCTCTGGATAGGGGCCGCGGTGGTGTCGTGGTTAGACTACTCGTTTCCTACCTAGGCGAATCGGGTTAGATTCCCGGCAGGGTCGCCCCCGGAATTTGGCATGTGGGAATCGTGCCGGACGATGCCGCTGGTCGGCGGGTTAACTCAAGGATCTGCCATTTTTCCCGCCCTCGAATTCCGGCACTGCTCCATTCTCGCATCGCTTCACCCTCATCGGCTCCCAAATCTCTTCACTCACTCACTCGAACAGGATAGTCTGTTTCACAAAATGCACGTTTCCTACCGTCAATAAATCAAGAAGTATTGGCGCACATTTTCTCTTCGCACCATTTCCTCCATGATTCTGATATGTCTATCACCGTGTGTGGTTTCGCTGTTTTTTGCTGACTCTTATTACTGACAACAGATGGTTAGAAAAGTCTTCAATTTGTATGTAATAATTTTGTACATTTCTCGTTTGAGCTTTCTGTAATGGCCTTGAATCTGCTGCGTCGATAAGAAAAAGTGAGTGTCAAGGGAGAGGATAAGAATGCATGTTTCACGTATTCGTTGGTGTTTCACTTAAGTTTGTAGCGCAGTATCTAACGGTCTAACCCGAGGGCCTCGCGCGAGGCAGGCGAGCTCCTCGAATTGCGCGCTGCTATGGCCCACAATGCACACCCTTCCTCCACCCTTTCACCCCGTCCCCCTCTTCCCCTCACCAGACCGTAATCACATCCTGGCGGAAACACAAACTACCCCGACTGCCGCTCTTTGTCCTGCCGTCAGAAGGGGTCGGGGACTCGGGGATGGTTTCCGAAATGAGATCGGCTCATAATGCCCGCGGCGGAAAGTAAGCTTATTCCCAAGTGTGGGAGGGCTGGGAGAAGGGAAACGAAGGGCGACGAAGGGCGCGGAATGAAATAGCGGGCCCGCGGAGATAAGCCGCTTTCCGAGGGCTGCTCCTACGTGGATGAACAAGGAACGCGTAAGGGGGGTGGGGGCGCATGGCCGCGTCCCATGGCGCCCTGGTTATTACCAGCGATCTGGTTCCGCACAGCCACCCCCGCAGCGGGTCGGACAGACTCCTTCCGGTAAGCGCCCCAACGTGAACCTCTCCCTCCTCCCCTCATGCAACTGTACTCGATACGAGTAAGGCACGAGACCACTCATCCTGTAATTTTTCTCTTCCGTTCTTCTCTGGTTCACTGTAGGGTTGGCTTTCTCACCATGAGTCATCAGCCGATGTTCTTTCTTTTGACTCTTTCAGCCAGTCTGTCCTTGGTTTGAGTTGTTCTAATCTGGTGTCGTTCCAAGCAGTTCAGACGATCAGCTTTCCCAACTCCCCCATTACTTTGCCCGGGCCTAGTTTCTCTGGAGTAGTAGTTCTCATTTTGCTCTGTCTTGCCTGCATAGTACCTAACTACTTTGTAGCCGGTAAAAGGCTTTCCATAATCGAACATATGCCTTTTACATGTCTTAATGGCTTCACGCTTCTCTTTTGGTATCCTCCAGGTTGAACTTCTCCCCTCTTCTCCGAAAGGTCTCCTGAAGAAGCTTCTCTAATTTGTCTCTTTCCCTGGGAATGTTGTTGGTAGCCACGAGCATATTCAGTCATGTTGTTCTGTATAGGGGAACAGAATCCTGTTGCCACCTTCCGCCTGTCTGATTACGATTACTGTAGCTATTGCAGCTGAGAGTATCGGCATTTCTTTTAATTTACGGATTCGTTCCCCTAGCCCTGCCATGTTATAGAACGGTGGAGAATCGACTGCTACCAATCTCTGATCTTGTGCTTGAATAATCTCGTCGGGTGGAACCACTTCTCCCCGATCGGCCTCTTCCAAGTAAAGAGTAGGCTATCCATCTTCTGCCCTTCTCACACAGCACCAAAGATCTTGCTCCTGGAAGGAGGTCGGAGTTCTCAAAGACACTTGACCCGATGTGCATCCATGTTCAACATCCTGAATCTCTCTTCTTGGTCTTGTCAGTTTAAACACTTTTCTTCATGTAGCATTTCTCATATGCTGCACTTGCTGTCTGCGTGTACAGAACCCCCAAGCTTCTACCACAGTTTAAGAGATAAACAACACTGGCCCCCAGATAAATGGCCATATTGATCCACTCATCCTGTTTTCTTCAAAATTTACACTGTGCAAGATATCCCTTTCTTCGCCTTCGAGCCAGATGTCAAACTTCTTCGAGTCTTCTACCCGTCTCTCGTGTTGCGAAGATCTTCGCGGTGCCCCACCATGTGATGACTAGTCTCCTGTCTATTACAACCATATCGTACTCTGACAGCTGTTCCTTGGTCTTAATACTTATGTCCTCGATTTTGACACATTCGGTCAATCAAATGCTGAACCGTGTCCAGTTGGTCACATACCACACACATTGGTGATGGAACGAAGTTGAATCCATGCAGTTTTGCTTTCAAGTTCCCATGTTCGGTCAGCATTTGTGATGTGATACATAGTGATTTATGTTCATCAAGTCTTTCAGCCTGTCTGTTACATGTGGAAATACAGGTGTGTGTATCTCCCTTTACTTGAGGTGTTCCATCTATCTTGCCAAATTAAAATATGTGCTATCAGACTTCCTTTCACTCTTCTCATTGCCAACTCCTTTAATCCACCTCTTTTAATTACTAGCAAATCGACTGGTAGCACTCCTGCTAGAACCGGCAAAGCATCGCTGGATACGGTTCGATATGCCTTTGTCACTTCTATCAGAGTGGATCTTTGAGCCTTTTCAAGTTTTCCTTTAATTAAGACTTGCTGTGCCTTCTTTAACCAGCAAACTCATTAACTATAATTGACTCAAAAATTCCTTTGTATACGACTTTCAATGTATGAAAGTCAAGTCCCCAGCAGACAGGTGAAACCACTCTGAGTTTTCCGAACAGGACCATAGCTTTATCACACATATACTTGACATGCTCCATAAATGTCAACTTTGAGTGCATGACTCCCAGGTATTTTACACATTTGATCATCGGCATATCTGTAGAGTTCACAGTCTTCAGGCAGAGGAACTAGTAGTAATCCGTCAAACAGTATATTCCACAGTAATGGCCCAGGACAGAACCCTGTGGACAGCCCTTAGTTAATTCTTTCTCTACTCTCAGCTCTCAGTCTGAGTACACACTTATTATGTTATTGAAATAGTCCAGTAACACCGAGTAGATGTTATCTGGACATTACTTTTCTTTGAATTACCACATGATCTCTGGCCACCAAGCATTATCAAATGCTCCAGCTACATCTAAGAATACTCCCATGACATAATAGTATGCTGCCATTTGTACTGCCTCTACCACTTCCATTACTGCTAGTTCTGTGCTGCTCATATTTCTTCTGAAGCCGTACTGCCTATGATGTAAAAGCCCTATTCCTTCCAGATACTTCATCAGTTTTCTATGCATCAGCTTCTCGTACATTTTGCCTAATGCTGGCAATAATGTCAAGGGTCTGTGTGATCTTGTTGTGTGGGATCTTTCCTTGATTCTTTGTACAGTATTTTTAGTATCCCGATCTTCCAAGTATCGGGGAGTACTCCTTGACACAAGCACATTATTCATGGGTTTGCCTCCTGAACTATCTAAGTTACCAATCCCAGGAGCTTTTTTTTTTTTGTTTGTCATGCTTGCCATAACTTTATCAAGCTCTTGTATAGTAAATTCTGGACTGTTATCCATCCATGACAACTCACCCATCACTCTTCACTTCCGAGTGTGCATTTCCGTTTCATTATCCTGGGAGTCGCTTGGTAACAGCACTTCCATTAGTTTTGTCACACAATCTATCTTACTTGTTTCGGCTTCACCATCGAAAGCTATTCCTTTAAAAACAGTCGTTAGTTTCTCCCAACGACCAGCCTGTACACAATTCCCCATGGATCTTCGTTTCCTTTCTGGGTTACTAAGGTCTTCCATGACATTATTTTTTTGGCATTTATTCTATTGGTATAAGCTCTCTCCTTGCGTCGGTACTCTTCAACCATTGCCCATATTCTCTCAGGAAGTATTTTCTTCTTCTTTCTCTTCCTGCACTTCAGAAGATCCCTTTGTTCTTGCTCCAGGTCTTGGTCATACCATCTGTGCATAAAGAATATTCCTGTGGCCTTTTTAAGAGTCCAATCACAAGTAATCTGGATCGCCTTAGATAGTGTTTCTGCTCTTTCGTGGAGGTCTTGCAGAGGAGGTACCTCACTGAGCTCGTCCAGAAGTTTTCTTTTGAAAATTTTTTAGTCTGCGCACATACCTTGGATGCTGAAAGGCAGTATACCCTTGCTGTTTCTGCCATGTCAGGTCATATACTATAAGTCTATGGTAACTCGAGCTCTCATGAGTGACTCTCCAGTCATGAACCACACCAATCATGTTCATAGTTCTCAGTGTGCCATATATGTCTCATCCATTACTGGAGAATGCCAGGCCTCTGACTTCACGTTCACATCAGCTGCAATCAACAGTTTACGACCCTTAACTTATCTAGGATAAGTTCCCAATGTGTGAGGTGTTCTTCACATGGGTACGAGAACTAGAAGTAGGAGGAAGCAAGATATATATATTTACTGCCCTTCTTTACCGAAACTATCATATGATGTTCGTTAGATATTTTATCTATATCCATGACTATCTCCGAACTGTTCTGGACCCACACTCCTGCCATTAGCCTTTATCCCATTACTAGAACGTTTCCACCGAGTCCTTGTACTGAACCGCGTACTAAATATGGTTCTTGAAACAATACAATGTCCACCTTAAGCTCTTAAGATGTTTTTACCAGTTCGGCTGTGACCACTGCAGACTGTTGCATATTCAGCTGTCCACTTTTGATTGTTTCATAGTCCATAATCTGTTCGGGCAAACCTTATCTCAAATGCCATCTGGCATGCAGAGCATTCTATCCAGTCTACCATGTGATGGCGCTCCTTTCCCTCCACCTTGTAGTTGGCTCACTTATTATCTTTCTTCCCTCTAATGGGACATTTCTCACTTCTATAACTGTGGCCATGTTCGCCACGACATGAGCACACATGTGACCCTTTACAGTGATTGGACTGGTGACCATACTTCTGACACTTGAAGCACCTGAGGGGCTCACAAAAATTCTTTGTTTTGCAACTTTCATAGCCTAGATATATTCTGCCTTGATCTATGGGGTTTTTTCTCACCTTGGGTGAACATTGGAACACTATATGAACTGTTCTTGCATTCCTCTCGCCTCTTCTGATCTGGGCATGCATAGTCGCTTTCAGATACTCTAGAGGAATTCCAGCATCACTGAAATTGTGCCCATAAATCCTCTTTACGAGCTCATCCTCTGTATCCAGCTGCCGGGGAATGTAAGATATCATGACTTTTGGACCTATCTTTCTGAGTGCGTCAAGTCTTAGTCTCACTTACTGGATAGCCTTCATTCTCCTTAAATTCCTCAGGGTCTTGTCACCAGCCGCAATCATAACACCACACTTTCTTATGCTGAAGATATTATTTATCTTCAAGCCTCCTACTGTGGACCTCCCTACTTTGTAGAAGCTCTTTGGTTTGCTGGTTTGCCAGCTCTTCATTTTATGGCAGTAACCATTACCAACTTCCTCTGTGATACGGGCTCCACTTCCAATTTTTTTGTTATGCTAGGCTTTGCTGTTGTTGCCTTTGAAGCCATATGTGCTTAAGTTGTTCCCATTGCTGCAGACATCGCCTTAGGCCTCTTCACTTCGCCTTTTAGCACTGCATTGGCTAACAAGACCTTGTCCAGCATTGCCTTCAGCTGTAGATTTTCGCAGTAAATAATTACTGTTTTCCTGTTTCATCTTTTCAGTGGGCGCCGTGCAGTACTCCATTAAATCCTCCATTAATTCGTTAGCCTCTTGGCTAAAGCTGTATGGGTCGATTACAGTCTCTCTTTCTGTTGAAATAGTTGCATCTTCTCTCTGTTATGAGGTCTTGCTACTTCCTTGTTTTTCTGGAACCTCTGCAGAAGTACTCTGTCTCTTTTTCAATGCCTCCTTGACAAAAGAGGTAATCGGGCGTCTGTCCACTCCATATATGAGTGACCAGACGGATTTTATTCATCTGGTTCTGTCTGCGTCGAATTCTGACTGCTCATCCCATGCTCAACTGACACAGCATAAATGGGGAAGTAACGTTATAGAGTCTTAACACACTGCAATTTATTACAGGGCTATATGAAAACTAAGATAAACTGTTACGCAACAGTACTTTGCTGTATTTTTATATACTTGAGCTCCATACATTGATGAAGTTCCCGAGTAGGAGTGGGTGACTAGTTCAACATCATTCTCGCTACACGACTTTCAGAGTAGTTTTTCTGCTACTGCCAGATAAAAAGTTGGAAGAGAGTGATCAAGAGAATAAAATTATGTGAAGCATATTGCGAGATAGGTAAGTAAATGTAGATCACACTAACAAAAGCTTGTCTCAAAGAGTACAATAACTACTATTTAATACACAATGGCAACCCTTTTCTTCTAGTGTTCTGCTTTTCTCTGACGTCTATCAAGTGGGTGTCCCTAGTACTTTTCTCGTTGAACCACTTTCCAGGGTACTCCTTCGCTGAATATACAAGCCATACATTTTTTTAGTATATTCTGACGTTGTTTCCTTTTTTTCTCTCTAAATTCTGTTTCCTCAGCAATTCCGAGTTTTATTTAATGTGTTGCAGACATCCCCGTAATTTGTTTCTCAGAAGCATTTCACATTCGTGTTAGTTTTTCTTGTGGCCAGTTGCCTCTCTGGAACTATTTTGCGCATTTGCAACACTAAAACAAGGGAGCAAAACGTGCGACGCCGGCATGCGCATCAAATGCTAGAGCGCCTTTAGGACCAACGCCCTAAACTGGCGTAGTGTCCTTTCGTCGTGCTGTGTGCTACAGTAGCCCTTATATTTTACGAACAATTAATAAACATTCCACAAACTTAAAATAATTAAACTATTTCAGAGGAAATTTTTACTCCAAGAACACTCGTTTAATCAATTTCACCTCTCGGGTGGGGAAAAAAATATTATAGTAATATATGAACTGGTGCTCATAAGAAATGTACGGCTGGGTTCACAAATGCAATGACCGCANTATATTTTACGAACAATTAATAAACATTCCACAAACTTAAAATAATTAAACTATTTCAGAGGAAATTTTTACTCCAAGAACACTCGTTTAATCAATTTCACCTCTCGGGTGGGGAAAAAAAATATTATAGTAATATATGAACTGGTGCTCATAAGAAATGTACGGCTGGGTTCACAAATGCAATGACCGCAGTTAACATAAAGATTTTGGCCTTTTTGAAATGCAGCTTTTTATGCGATGTTATAGTTTGCAATACAACCTAACAGGTCGTCCGCATTTTTGGAGAGTTTCCTTAAGCCGTTACATTTGATATCTTAAGTGAGAGCTTAGAGAAAACAATAAATTAGACCATTTGAACAAAGGTTTTTTTCGACAGGGAAAAGCATTTATTATTAAGCTAAATTAAAAAGTATTAGAATCGCGAATGAGTAGCATTTCGCCATAACCATATGTAAGTCATGAAGATAATCGTTACCGAACNGCCATAACCATATGTAAGTCATGAAGATAATCGTTACCGAACAACAATAAGCTTTTCCAGGCTAAGTTATCAAACAAAATAAAAATAGAACAGGTTTGTAACAAGTTTTCATTAACACGATCGACGATTACTGCCACTGGAGGCACGGGATGATGAAAATGGCCAACTTCCAAAAACACATGTAGGATATTGTTCGACAACTGACTGATAAACATACGGAAGTGTAACGAATTTGGTCAAAATTACTTTAAAATATCGTTAGAAATAAACTCGTATTGCAAAACTTTCCTACGAAACTTTGTATATCGTAGTAAAGTTGCATACATTAATTTATTCTCAGTGATTATCTCGGTGTCTTTCTAGAAGCTGTTCAACACACTACACAACAACAGATAGTGCCTAGTTATGTTCGTCCTTTTATTTTCATTACTTTCAATTGTTATAAACCATATTTGTTTTCCTTTTTCTTACTTTTATTAAATTAACTAGTTATAACCGGAAGCAAAATATGAATTTATACTACACGCATCAAAATTTATAGTTATAGTTATATGAAGCAAGGACCAACCTGAGACTATATAAAGAGCCTTCCTTACTAATGAGGCAGTCGTTCGCAACTGAACGCTGACAGTGATCCCTTATAACTATTTGTCCATTATCCTTGTGTCACNACTAATGAGGCAGTCGTTCGCAACTGAACGCTGACAGTGATCCCTTATAACTATTTGTCCATTATCCTTGTGTCACCCCAAACCCGCGGTATAATATTTTATCTTTATTTACTATATTCAATGGCTATAAGCTATTAATATATTTCCCAGCNCCCCAAACCCGCGGTATAATATTTTATCTTTATTTACTATATTCAATGGCTATAAGCTATTAATATATTTCCCAGCGTCTGGAGATACTATGGAGCACGCACGGAGGCAGCCACTACGAAACATTCTTCTCCGTATTATAACCCAAAATCTGTAGCTATATAGAATTAAATACCCATAAAAAGACNGCCACTACGAAACATTCTTCTCCGTATTATAACCCAAAATCTGTAGCTATATAGAATTAAATACCCATAAAAAGACATTACACATAAATAACACAATTTTTAGTGCTTGGACACATGCTATTGAAACTAATTTTTAAATAGCCACCGATCACAAAATGTCCGTCCGATTTATCTCCTCCAAAAATATCAATTTAAAATTCTTGACGTTTGTATATTAATAATTAGCAAAATTTTATTTAAAAAAATAAAACTTAATAATGTTTTNAATTTAAAATTCTTGACGTTTGTATATTAATAATTAGCAAAATTTTATTTAAAAAAATAAAACTTAATAATGTTTTTGTGTCTCTGCAAAACTTGAGTGGCGCTCTAGTCAGAGTGACCGTGCCTTAACACCAACGAGTTCATCTCGCNGTTTTGTGTCTCTGCAAAACTTGAGTGGCGCTCTAGTCAGAGTGACCGTGCCTTAACACCAACGAGTTCATCTCGCTGTGAAGGCGGTTATCAGCCGCCATGTTGCGCATCACATCACCGCCTGACGCACACGCTAATCAAGTTAGCGATTTCTGCGAGCCTGACGTGAAGTTAACTCCAAAACAATCTACCGGGGGAAATAACAACAGCAAACTGCCCAGGTCAGCAAACATAGCCGCCCGGGAGAATTAACTACGTCTAATTTCACCGGAAATCCCCCAACTGCGGTAATTAGGTTTCGGGGGCCAAACCGATGAGATACAGCGACAAAAATACACGGGAAAGGAAGGCGTCTTCCTCACGTGACCAAAGTGAGAATAAACGGTCGCGAATGCGTAAAAATTCATTCTTCTCCCTCCGATAGCAATGTTTCCGTAGTTCATCTAAGNTGAGAATAAACGGTCGCGAATGCGTAAAAATTCATTCTTCTCCCTCCGATAGCAATGTTTCCGTAGTTCATCTAAGGAAAATCGTTTTCTTGTCAGAAAAGTGGTTTTCCTCCAGGGATATAGTTTATTCTTATTATACAGTAAAATTATTTACTTGTGATCAAGTGTATTTTTTAAGCTTTTTAGCTGATGATGATTATTTTAGTAACAATTAATGAATCTGACTATAGGCTGTTCATGGTAAAGTGAGCACTTTTAAGGCCCTNATGATGATTATTTTAGTAACAATTAATGAATCTGACTATAGGCTGTTCATGGTAAAGTGAGCACTTTTAAGGCCCTAATTATTTTTTCCTATCAACCATTTTTTATCCTTCACCAATTTTGAAATAAGTATTTTAAGGTAAGTAATAAACACAGTGCATATATTTCACAACATTCGAAAGTTAACGTCCAAGGTTACAATTAAATATATTTATTGACTATTGTTCCAAATGAGAGGGCTTCAAAAACTGCTCAATTTACTGTGGATATCCTACACTTACAATCATATAAGTTACTCTTATATGTATATGTAAATGTATGTGTACATGCATCCACGTTAATATTAAGTTCTTGGCATTTTCACTTTCACAGTAATTCGTTTTCATCCGGCTTAGTTAGCTTATTATACAAAATAAATCATTAAAATAAAAAACAGCAATTTCTGCTTTATTTCACCATTGAATGTTTGTTGTTAAATATTTATTTAAAAAAATAATGGATGACAAAAAAGGTTATATATTAGCACATTCGATGGTTGTCATATATACAATATACAAAGTTAAATTTAAATCTGTTACACAGTTTCGTAGATATAGCCCACTAAGTCAAAATGTTTGTATAGGCACCATTCAGAAAATAAGATACTTACACACTTAATGCATACCAATTAATATGGCCTACCACAATACAACTTCTTCGCCAAATTTGAAATAAATCGATTGATTGTTTCCCGAGATACAGCATAAAACCTATATTATTTCATGTGAGGTGGAGAAATGAGGCTTTGCATAGAAAATTTTGATGGATATAACTAATACTGTAGAAATACAAAGTTAAGTTAAAATGTATTCTGCAGTTTCGTAGATTTAGCAATCTGAGTTAAAATATTTATATGGCCGCCATTTTAAAAATATGTGCGCCTGACCCTCTCAAAGTTTACCAGTTTACACGGCCTTAGTGCTGGTAGAAATTGGTAGCAATGTAGTTTTTTTAGAGATACCGAGTAATTATAAATTTATCATGTGATGCTATTTTACAAAATGGTGGAAAAAGAGATTTTGTGTGGACATATTTAATGGTTTTAATATACACAGCCAGCATACAAAGTTTCAATGAGATTAAACCATGGTTTCGATTATATAACATACAAAAACTAAAATAGCTACATGGCATCCATTTTGAAAACAATTGTCTGACATACCTAAAACATAACAGTTAGCATAACCTAGCACAGTACTACTTGTATGCCATATTTGGTAGAAATCTGTGAATTGATTCCAAAGATATGATATAAAAATTTTATTTATTCGTTTGGCACTGTCTCACAAAATGGCGGACAAAAAAGGGTGCGTTTAGATATTTTTTATGTTTTTTATAAATACTTCCAACAAAAAAATTAAGTTGGGATTGATTAAATGGTTTCGAAGATAAAGCATACTATGCTAAAATAGCTAGATTGCAGTCATTTTGAAAAAAGTGTGACATACTTGAAACATATTCGTACATATCAACTGCCGCAGTACTACTTGCTTGCGAATTTTTGTAGGAATCTGTCAATTTTTTTCCAAAATATTACATAAAAACTTTATTAATTCATGTAGCGCTATCTTACAAAATGGCGGACAAAAGTGGTTGTTGTTTTACTTATATGATGCTTGTAATAGATTATGTCAGCGTACAAAATTTTGTTAAAATTGGTAAAACGGTATAATAGTTACATCAAATAAACCTAAAGCATTTATATAGCCACCATTTTGAAAACATGTGCTTAGTAAAGTTTAATTACTTGTTATTAACAGGCTTATCATAGTATTGCTTACGTGATAAATTTGGCGAAAATTGGTTTGAGTAGTGTTAGAGATTTAACGTAAAAGCTTTATTTTTAATGTGGCACTGTCTTTCAAAATACCAATAACAATAATCACCTATGAATTCCGTGCTTACATCTGGCGCTGTCAGCATACAAAATTAGGTTTAAATCGGTGAATGGTTTCCGAAATGTCATATCACCTGAAATGTCATATCACCCTAAATTTTAAAATGGCCACCACTTTGAAAGTAAGTGCTTGGCGTGGTCGAAAACTCTTAAGGTCAGGTTTGCCTTATTAGTACTATATTTGTACAGAGTTTGGTGAAATTCGGTTAACGCGTTCAAAAATTGAAACGGGGGAGACACACACACACACACATAACACACACAGACACAGAAAGGAAAGTGATCTCATAAGCCTTTCTTTCCTTCGGAAAGTAGGCTAAAAACACTCCAAAAGTTCTGTGACTACAAAAAATTTCCCCTAATATTTTTAATATACAGTTAAATTCGCGCTCTGCAGTTGGCCGTGGAGGAGTAGAGGTCTGGAGCTTGTAGTTCTGCCCGAGCCTAGACTGCCCCTCGACCGCCGACCTCACCTCAAGAAACACGCGGTTCTGTCACTCGTCTGTAAGAGCAAGGAGCCGGAATTCAAACGTGTCTCACGCCTGTCTCCTGCGAGTCCATCTCCCAGCAGGGCAGAGAAAAAGCCTTGAGCCTCCCACCAACTTGAAGCTTTTCACCCCGTTTGAGACCCAGAAGCGTGGGCGCGATAAGGGTGACACTGCCACGCGCATCAAACGCGTCATCCCCGCTAAGTGCACGGCTCTGAACTGGCGTGCAGTGATATCTAGCGAGTGAGTAAAGAGATCTGGGAGGCTCTTTAACAGCGAGATCCTGTGAGCCGATGAGGATGGTTAAGGTGAGTATGGAGCAGTGCCGGAATGAAGGGGCGGGAGAAANACAGCGAGATCCTGTGAGCCGATGAGGATGGTTAAGGTGAGTATGGAGCAGTGCCGGAATGAAGGGGCGGGAGAAACGGGAGATATCCGAGTAAACCCGCCGACCAACAGCGTCGTCCAGCGCGATTCCCAAATGCGAAAATCTGGGANAAAACGGGAGATATCCGAGTAAACCCGCCGACCAACAGCGTCGTCCAGCGCGATTCCCAAATGCGAAAATCTGGGAGCGACCCCACCCGGAATGGAACCCGGGTCGCCTAGGTGGGAGGTGAGCAGTCTAACCACTAGACCACCACGGTGTTCTAGTCGCACTGACTGTGCCTATGGGACTTTCAGCGGTGATCATATTATTTTATTGGTGGAAAGTCTGTAGGAAGGTTCACCCCAGGGTCCTTGAGTAGTTATGTATGTATCTGATGCATATATGTTTTGAGCTGCAGCGTTTTGAGAAGGTAGTTTTTAGTCGTTTTGGAGTGCTCTGAAATGGTGGTTCTAACGTGCGTTACATTTCGAAAGTACTCAACAGCCTTTGTCTGAAGTGTGTTCTTTTCGCAGAACAGCACATTGGACGCACGTTTAACAGTTTCGTGTAAAAACGTGTATTTCAAACACACTGCAACGCAGTACAAACGCCAGGTAGGCAGGAGCCTTAAACTAAATCGCGTCATGAGAGCCATTTTGCGACTGAAATTGTTACGTATTATAAAATAAGGTTTTTTTTTTACTTGTAATTTTCTTTCCATCATATATGAATTTCTTGTATTTGTATACATAAAACAAAATCCTTTACGAAAATGAAAGCGCCTTTAACCAATTTACGTTATGTACAGCCAGCTTTGTGTTCACGCGTTTCTCCCCTTTTCTTGAGACTCGTGTACGAGAAATTGGTTATATTATTAATTACGATAACTGAGGGTATGAAATCACAACACCGATGGAGGTGCACCTGTGCAGACAACGCGTTAAATCACAACTAGCGCCCGCCAGCAAAGATTGAAGTATATAGTAATGACGCCAACTAACTGACACCGTTTAAATTTACACACCCACGTAATTATTTACTGTGACCCACAAAACTTGCCGGAATAAACCCTCCTCAGGCCATGACCCGCATCAGTGAGAAAACTTGACGTTTAGGCCCGCAAAACATAGAAGTTATTTAATTTGTAACCAGCGGCAAATCTGCGTGCATAGCTGCAGAATGTAGAGCCGGAGAGAAGGAAGATGTTACAGTTGATAGCAAGTTCAGTTGCAAGCATCTGCAGGGTGAACATATCTCACTCGATACATTTTGCATCAGTTGACCCCGGATCCAAAGTAACGTCAAGCGAGCGAAACAGACGACCACGCTGTTATTAAATATCCCCCCCCCCCACCACCACGGACGATTTGCATAGTTTGATTTCTCTTCACACTTGTTGAATGAAACCTTTGAAAAACTACACCAAGTACGACACGTGTGGTTGCTTCCTAAATGTGTCATGTATCACAGGCGTTTCATACTTCCGTTAACATAAAAGTATCTCATTTTTAATTAAATTTAACTTTTACCAACATTTTATTTTTGATAAAAATTAATAAATACATGGTGAGAATAGGCGTGTTCGTTATGCCTACTAAGAAAATAGTTCTCATGTAAAATACTATGAAACTGAGTGCGCACGAATGCGGTGCGTTGTCCAATTGGTGTAATTTTCTAGACTTAGATAAGCTTTTTTAGCATCAGACGGTGGAACATAAACCTGGAAGTATAACTTAAGCAGAGCTTCAAAAAAAGTTGGAAGTAACGACGAGTGAACTATACGATAGTAGTCTCTTCTGGTAAGGTTCTGGGCTAGAACTGCATTAATACTAGATAAATTGTGTCTCCCAATGAATCTCACTTTAAACCACTTTATAAAGGAAAATTCAACGCGATACCTTTAGCTTGCGGCAAAACGTTCTGTTGACATCTTAAGGTGCGAACAATAGCAAACTGCCGTCATTCGTTTTCAAACTCTTCTTAGTGTGGCACCCGTGACTAAATAAAAAGCGAACCGCAACATGTTTCCTAGGCAAGGTTGCAACAACTGAAATTTGAAGACATCGAACTAGGAGCTCGGGGAGGTAAATTTAAACAGTAGATTATATGAAATGAATAATACTAGGTTTTGCAAATGAATAATAATATGTTTTTGTAGATGGCAATCAAAACGTTTATTTTATATTTTGATGACTGGCAACACTACGCGTGTATTATTTTAATATATTTAATTAAATTTAATAAATCACAGCAATGATTAATTGCTAGCTTACACCAAAATATCACATTTCGTATACCCAAGTCCTTCAGAGCCCCATCAAGATATTAGAAAGAACTCCAAGATAATATCTAATATTATCGTTTCTGCCTCATGACTTGCACCTAACTCATTATTTTCTACGCGTATACATTTTTGAATAAATAAACGAAAAAATATGGAATTTATTTTAACTTGTTGACTATACCTGGTAAAATAAAAAAAAAATTACATCCTGAAGTAGATGTTCCTGAGTACTAAATTAAGTTTCCCAACATACTGTTTAATATCGATGATTATTTTCGATACCAAATTGACTGTTTGTAAACAACTAGTTACAATTTAAAAAAAAATTAATTATTTCGAATAGTAGGGGTTCAATATCTCTTCAAAGGTCGAATCCGTTAAAGCCAACCGATATCGAAGAAACAGTATCATATTTGGGTCGTTTTAAAATTCGCGTTCCAAAATAATTTAAGAACCAAACGAACAATGATTATAGTCAAAAGGGTCCGTAATAATACTGAAATTTGTAGGTTGTCCGATTTTTTTTACTCACATCCAAAGTGGCGCAATATCACTGTAATTTTATTTTACCTGCCTATCTCTTTTTAATATTGACGTTGAAATGCCTATATGTCGGAAAGTCGCATATTCAAGTAGAGTCTGGGTTGATTAGCATGTAAATCTTCTTTGAATGCATCACAGAAGTTTGGAATTAATGTACGGACTGGTATAAGTGACCATGATGGGCTTAGGCCAAAATATGTTCTTCTTAACTTTAAAAGTTTGCTTGCTATTTGGGATATTTTTCACATAATACGCGCTCTATCATTTTAGCTGTGACAAATAGTATAGGTACCATTAGTCAACTGTGGAATTCAATTGTTGTTGTACACTTCACAGCCTAATTTATAAGGAATAATTTAATTATTTTCAATTTCACGGCGAATTTTTAGCAAAAGTTTCCCTTTTCTTCGTAGAACGACTGTACCCAGTTTCAGAGTTTGTCATTTTCATTGGCCACGCTTTTCGGGGCTCATGTTCACAGCACGTAGGCCAGACCTGTTTAACTGTGCGTATATTTCACGAGCTTCTCGTTGGCCAATGCATCTGGTTTGCCATTTCGCTAGTTTCCACAACGCAGTGTTCACTTACCCCACCCCATACTCCGGCCGTGGATTTGCGGCTTCCTAACATGCCCTCATTAGCCCGCTCCGCATCTTCAATCCCTTATGACCGTATGTTACCTTCCACACACTACTAATATAATATGCCACGCCCTTCTGGATGCTCATCTCTTGGTTGTCTAGCGCGACTTTCTGCCGTACTGTGTTTTTTTTTTCTGTGGTCTGAACACTACATATATCCATTACACGCTGCGTACTAGTTACAACCATCTTCCTGCACTGTGGCCTTCATTTTATACGCTTATGGCATACTCTTCGGCACAATTATTGTTGCATGTCTTATGCTTGGGCATGGGAGAATCACCTATAAATAATACAGCTGTCTTAAGTTTCGCAGTGCGCCTTTAAAACATCGTTTCCTTTTAAGAAAGCTCTNATCACCTATAAATAATACAGCTGTCTTAAGTTTCGCAGTGCGCCTTTAAAACATCGTTTCCTTTTAAGAAAGCTCTAATCTTCACATATACATACATTATGTCTTATATGTGTTAAATATCTAAAAATCACCCGATGACCCACTGCTGTGAGTTCAAGAAACTCTATAAGATGGATATCTGCAAGGTAGTTTCGTTTCTCCCTTTGGATACTGCGATTCTCTCCCAAAAACTGCAACGCAATTGTGATGCAAACCAAGTCACATTTCCAAATAGGTATGTAACGTTCCATTAAATTCGCANCAAAAACTGCAACGCAATTGTGATGCAAACCAAGTCACATTTCCAAATAGGTATGTAACGTTCCATTAAATTCGCAAGGAAATGTAAATTATTGTTACAACAAAGGCGTCATTCTAATGGACATTTTATCTTTAGAGGATTGTCCAAATAACCCAAAATATATCAGCTATGCGTTTATGTATATATATAATTTGTATATATACATATAATTTGTATAGTTCTACAAATGATGTGTATGTATAGACATATATGTACACATACTAGTTCATGTATGTGCGTCAATGCACAGTAACAGGCTAAAATTATACTCNCAAATAACCCAAAATATATCAGCTATGCGTTTATGTATATATATAATTTGTATATATACATATAATTTGTATAGTTCTACAAATGATGTGTATGTATAGACATATATGTACACATACTAGTTCATGTATGTGCGTCAATGCACAGTAACAGGCTAAAATTATACTCTACGTTAATTTCAAAAACGTTTTGCTATGTGCTGTTCGTTCTTACTTCCACATTTTAAAAAAATACCTGCTTTAGATACACTTTTCTGTATATTTTGTATTCTTCAGTCGTACGTAAATTTGACATTACCACGGAGCCGACAACTCTGTCCATGCTTTAATCAAGCGAATTAATTAGAAACGTAAATGTTTTACTAGTGTGCTAATTCCTGCTTTTACACGAACATAAAATAAGAAAGATGCATTAATTGCTACATATTTACACATAAAAATTTTAATATGACCTTAAAACCACGAAAGACTCTTTCTGCAGAGTTGCCGGAGCAGATACGTTTTTTTCAAATGCTGGTTTTTGAAAAGTGTTGTTGAAGACTTCTGTATTTGTAAAATTTATGTTAACTTTAATTTTAATATTTTATTATTCTGGCGTATCTTCAAGCTCTGTCCTTGTTATTTCATGTCACGTGTTTTGTTTTGGAAGTCGGCCTTCTTGACAAAGTAAGTTGGAACACCAGTCTAAGTTGCGAACGATTGTGGCTTCGAATACTTGGTCAAGCACATACAGTTGGGCTATTTTTATTTTTAGGTATGAATTCAAGTCTTGTTAATAAGCCGCTTTCTTGCTTGCTTATCTGCATAACATTACTAGAGCCACNTTTTTAGGTATGAATTCAAGTCTTGTTAATAAGCCGCTTTCTTGCTTGCTTATCTGCATAACATTACTAGAGCCACTATCAATAAAATTATAAACGTACATACACATTACCATAACAATTGCTCCATCCAGAACGAAACGTCGGAATGGAATGAAAATTGGCGCAGGCAATGGGAACGATGATACAAATAGCTTGTTTACATATTACAGCATCAATACAAACAAGTCATTTATTCGGCCAAAATAATACAGTTAAAACAACCTTTAGTAAATTGTTTCACCGCCCTAGCGTGAATACACACGGCCATGCGGTGTGGCATGGAGTCACAGAGAGTTCTAATGCTATCCTGTAGAAGATCATTCCATACTTGTTATAACTGCCGCTTCAGATTATGTAGACCCGTTGATGACTGGAGTTGACGCCCAGTTTGCTTCATACAAGTTATAAGCGACGGGTCAGAAGACCGAGCTCGACAAGAAATAATGTCGACGGTACAAGAGCAGTCCTGAAAACCCCATGCTGTGTGTGGGCGGCCATTATAATATAGGATAATGGTCCGTCAGGACAGAAAGTTCCGGACGTAGTGATGTGTCGTCAGAGTTCCCTCATTCCCCCTACTATTACCAAGGGAGACTGAGAATCATAAGAGATTGCTTCCCACGTCGTGACGTCACATTCTACCGGTGTATCGCTCAATAAAAAAGGGTAAACATGGATTCGTCGCTTAAGACGATGCCTCGCCATCCCTCGACTGCCCATGCCACCCGATTACGACATCAAATCACGCGAAGTGGAGCTCGCGTAAGGTACGTAGAGGATACAAGTTTTCTTCTGCAAGTTGCCTCGCAATAGTGCGGGCGGTAAAGGGGTCGTTAGTGATGCCGCTGTGTGCCGTTGGGTGCCAGAAAGAGAAAGTGTTCGTTAAGTTTGCGCCTGTCGGGGTGTGAAATGTCCCTTTCTTGTGGTGGTCATTCTGGGTCTCGGAAAGCATTCCTGGTGCTCATTTCTTTGTGTGTTGCACTGCTTCCAAAAGGGCGGGCAATTCGGTGGAACAACTAGTTGGCCTCAAACGATTCGACTTCTCAAACTCTTAAGTTGTCCGTAAAAGGGTAGCAGAGACATGCTAGCTACTCACTGACAGGCATTCTACACGCATACACTGATTATACTACACCCATACACTGATTATACTACACCCAGCTTCATCGTAATACCGTTAGCGTAACCACACGGGGTTTGCGGTGTTCGCGCCCCTGGTGGACGCTGCAATATTGCCTGCGATGATGCTGTATAGCAACTTTCTCTTCGGGATAATCTTGTTCTGGGTGCGGCTATTTTTATGGCGGTGAATCCACACACGCCCAAATATGCGTGCGCGGATACACACACACACACACATATATATATATATATATGAACTCACCTTCAATAAGCTGGTCCAGCATCGCGTACATATGCACCGTGGCTTCGTCCGTCATGACCCAGCCTCCAGTCATTATCTCCAGCCGGCCCTCATCCAGCAGTCTCCGAACCACACGCCTCTTGGTGGGGTGCGCACTGGAACAAATAACAAAGTCTTATTGGCAAACGCAAATAGCACTCAGTACAGTGGGTGAGTGAAGAGATTTGGGCGGCTCTTAACAGCGAGGCCTTGAGAAGTGATAAGGGTGACTGAGGTGAGTGTGGAGGAAACGGGAGATCCCCGAGAAAACCTGCCGACCAGCGGCACCGTCCCGCGCGATTCCCACATGCGAAAATCCGGTGACCCGGCTGGGGATTGAACCCGGTTCGTCTTGGTGAGAGGCGAGCAGGCTAACCGCTCAGCCACCGCGGTTCCAAATCTCAGTACACATGGATTGCGTGGTAGCGAGTCGAATATGAGGTCGTCCCAATTAGAAGACATTTTCGGCAACAGTACACTTTAGCGACATGACCTCCCGAGTTTAGTGGTCTCAGAATCACGTGCTACAGACGTAGCTTTCAAATTTCGAGTCATGCTTTCTGGAAATTGGGGTAGGGGTGGGGAAGGCCCAAACCACCCCAGGACCTGCCTCGCCATCAGATTAACTTGATGCCCTTAACCATTACGATGTCTGATAACACTTTCAAGGTTGGTGTATACTAATCATTTAAGCTTGACACTGTAACGAATGTAATTTCTGTATCACACAATGAAACAGGTTGGTATAGTAGTGTATTGTAGANTTTAAGCTTGACACTGTAACGAATGTAATTTCTGTATCACACAATGAAACAGGTTGGTATAGTAGTGTATTGTAGACGGGTGTTGACACTTTGGTTTACCTTAATCTTGGATAACTATGTGTATTTTTCTGGGTGATGTATTCCGTGTTAACAAGATTCAGGATGAATGTGGTTATATCGCTTCTCATTCACATGATGAACGTTAATGCGCGCTCCTCCACCAACCTTACGCCGAAAAAACTGCAATGACCTCCGTGGTGTACGTAGATTTTAAAACTTTAATGTATGATGCGAGGGGTTTGAGATTTGAAGACCCAGCTAGTGCGTGAATGTGGGTGCTGTCTTGATGCTTTCAGGTTGAAGATAAGGTTTGGTGGCGTAAATAAGTAATAATTTAAAACAGAGGGATGGAAGAGGAGATAGCGAATGAGGCACACGACAAATTTTCCCTGCGTTTCGCCTTCCCCACTGTTCTAAGTTGGTGCGTTTAAACAGCACAAAAGAAGTTAACATTTTTAAAGTTAACGAGTGATTTAGCATATTACGTTAAGGCGGACTCCTGCCTGGTGCCTGAACTGCGTTGCAGTGTGCTTAAAACAAACGTGCGCCCAAAATGCTTATGTACGACTACGGAAATAAAATACACTTCAGACTATTGCAGGTGATACTGTCAAGACATCACGCACATTGCAAAAATTATTTTAATGCCCTCCAATATGACTGAAAACTGCTTTTTCTTGCTATTTCTCAAAATATACTAACCGGAATCATCCGAAACTACGATAGAGAAGTGCATTGGTTTTTGCCACAGTNTGCTTAAAACAAACGTGCGCCCAAAATGCTTATGTACGACTACGGAAATAAAATACACTTCAGACTATTGCAGGTGGTACTGTCAAGACATCACGCACATTGCAAAAATTATTTTAATGCCCTCCAATATGACTGAAAACTGCTTTTTATTGCTATTTCTCAAAATATACTAACCGGAATCATCCGAAACTACGATAGAGAAATGCATTGGTTTTTGCCACAGTGTTGCGTTCAATAAAATGATAGCGTGACCTCTTTAAAGCCCCAAAAGTTCCAGCGGTATAACGGGAACACCACACGTGAGTTCACAACTTTGTGCATAGAGGCGATATCACTTTACATACACTGGCCGGCCTCAACCGCAGTGATTCATCGATTTTTGCCTCAAACACAGAAACACACTTCTCGCTAGAGGGAAGCCTTGGCCTTAAGAGGACAACTTTCAGAATTCGTTGTGACAAACATGCAATGGAAAGAAAAAAAAGCTGTAACTTAATTTCACATGTATTATCATGGCCATCTCACATTTAAAAGCAAAATATATCATAACTCATATTACTAACTATTGCTTAAACCCACGTGGTCAACGCCGCATTAAAGCCTGCGGCAGCCATTGTTTAATACGGAGACTTCGTCATCTGTTGCGCCACCAGGGTTGGCTTTGACAACTGAAGAGGGTTGAGCTATACACAAGTCGCATTAAGGAAAGAAAAAAAAAACCAGGACAGTGTTTGAAGTTACGTAGATTTCCAAGCTTATCGGTCTATTTGCCATAGTTAAATGTCACATAATATAATATAAAGTGCATAGTGACAACATGCTGGACTATGACGAGAGAACGCTAGTTTCGATTTTCATGAGACATTGGATTCAAGTTTAGGTCAACAGCCTACTGTATAATTATCTATTTCATCAAATCGTGGATGATACTAAATAAGGCTTATAAATAATTATTAAAAACTAGCTGTGCCCGCGGCTCCACTAGCGTGAACTACAAAATTATTGTTTAGGTATTTTTTTTTTTTTTAATAAAGTTGAATTTTACTTAGTGTTAATCTTCTATACTCTAGACATATTATAAAACTCAACGGCTCGGTGAATTAAATCGTAAAAACACTTATTAGTATTTCTCTGTTATAGATAGATATATGATACCGCGGAGTTTTATTTTACGTATTTTTATTACACACAATTCTTTACTACATGATATTGTTCCATCTTTAACGGTTTAGACAGCGCGCTGGCAGCAAACTTTTTTCCGACTTGATTCACTATTATAGTTTGTAAATTTTTTTTTATATTTTCTCGCGATAAAAGTTAGCCAATATCACTTTTCAGCCCTCCAACTATTTCTGTGCAAGAAATTACGTCGATCTGTTGCTCGGTTGCGACGTTGCATAGTTATTCCGTTTGTGTACTTTTTAATTTTCCAATAAGAATTTCCCGAGGGAATAAGATATTTTCTCGCGATAAACAGTAGCCTACGTCACTTCCCGGCCCTCCAACTATCTCTGCGCATAAAATCACGTCGATCCGTTGCTCCGTCGCGACGTCGTCCCACGCTAACAACTTACATTGACGCAGCATTGTACCCCGAGCGCTATTTTTACTAAAAAAAAATTTCCTGAGGGAATCAGATATTTTTTCGGGATAAACAGTAGCCTACGTCACTTCCCGGCCCTCCAACTATCTCTGTAAAAAATCACGTCGATCCATTGCTCTGTTGCGACGTGAAAGGAGTACAAACAAACACACTTTTGCATTCACAATATTAGTTAGGATACAGCTTACGTAGTTGCTATAAACTACACTCTCTCATTATGGATGTGGTAAAAAATTTGTATGCTAAGATTTAAGAAAGTACCAAGAAGAAAGTTATGATTGTTTTTATAAACAATTTTCAGTTAGGAGTCGGAATCCCAACTACTTCCTGTCATTGGACGTCACTTTCAATTTGAAGTTGTTTCTGGAATAATTGGAGGAATAAGCATTCCAACAGAAAAAAAAATCGAAAGCTAAATTTCGTTAAAGAAAAGTTTACATAATCATACTACTGAAACAAAGCGGTTACTGAAAAGAGTTTTCAGACTCATCATCTTATTCTAGTAAAATTGATAAGATAACGATGAGTTATACAAGCATTTTAACAAACCTTCATTATAAGTCATTTTTATCCTCCTGCATTTGCTGCGACTGTATGCCACATTGTGTGCGCATGTGTGTGTTATATGCATATGTGTGTGTGTGTATGTATGTATAAAGCATGAAGCGAGTTACTGCAGTTTTCCTGTTTCAAGTTTTATGTAATTTAAAACTCTAAGCATGTGCAATCATGCAAAGCAATACGCAAACTCTAAGTCTGCCTACTGCAAACTGTATATAATTTACATGGGAACAAACACATGGATATTATAATTGTCAAAAAGACAATTTTTTTTTTTCAAAATAAGGAAAGTGTTTAAGCTGGACCACTTACGTGTTGGTATATAATCTTTACATTATTTTGGAATATTTGGCAAAACCAGAAATACCTTTCCCCAATCGACAAGACTATACAAGTGTTACTTTTCAATAATCATTGGTCTGAACGACGTAGAATTAATTTACTAATGGACAGTTCTTCTGGTGCAGTAACATTTTCACTGTCATTTTATTGAAACGTAAACAGTTTCTTGAAAGAATAAACTATACATTTTTATGTACCAGCAGTATAACACCCATCAAGTTTTATTCCTCGAAGTTAAATTAGATCAGGAGGTTTTATTGTCGTTTTCTCGAAGCGGTGTTCCATATCGTAAAGTCACGATTATCTCAATGACAGATTATCTTAATGTTTTAGGTGTCGGATATTCTAAATTAAAAATGTAGTCGCAATAATCGTGAAGAAATAATCGGGAGTGCTGGAGACCTATGTGTAATCGAAAGCTCCTTTGTGGTCGACTAGATCAATTCCAACATGGCGAATAAGAAGCGCTGAGACAGTATTGATTACAAACAGCAACGACATGCGTTCACCTTAAAAGTGGAAGACAACACAAATTTTATCTTGGAAGTGGAACGTTTTACAAGAGGGTAGTTGCATCAATGCGTTATCAGACGTATATTCGCTATACAACTGCGTCACACCAAACGAGGTAAATAAAAATATGAGATTTATTTCGGTATTTCCTCATATTTGTCATATGTAAAAGCGGCCGAGTTGCCACGCAAGAAGACTAAAAAATTCCTACGAATTTACTTTTTGAGAATGGGAATTCGGCCCATAATACCGTTTTTATCATGTATAATGAAGTAGAAAAGTACAGTGTTTTTATGTTGATATGTAATGACTAAATGAATAAACATAGCAGTTTTTATAATTTTATGAATTATTGTATGTAAAAAAACAATTTATTTGTAGCACTTTTCTTCGGCAGTGGTAGTGGAAATCCGGGTGTTCCTGCAAAAGAAAATTATTTTCAGTTGTTGAAGAAATGTTCTGTAGGGATTACGTAATTTTCCTAAAAAAAAATAGTATATTATTTTGTATATAATTATTTTAAAAGCGAAACTTTAAGTATCATCTTCGAAACTTCAACCAAATACATACTGTGAATATTATTTAACCGGCCTATTAGACGGAATTTCCAGCAACGAATTATCTCTCTTTTCGTCATACGTTTTTATTGATGAAACAATATGTTCAGTGAAATAATAATGCCTTCAACTTATTCAATTTATTATTTATACATTTCCTTGCATGAAGGATACTGTTCCGTAAAGAGGGATATTTAGAGTTAAATGATCTTGCCACTATATCAGTATCTCTAGATATTGTTACTGGCCGAGGAACATGGCGTCACAGGGAATGGTAACTGTGTCGTCATTTTCCTCGGCCAGTAACAATATGTGGAGATACTGATATAGTGGCAAGATAATGTTAGTATCAATATCCCTCTTTATGCCTTAATAAACGGAACAGCGTACTTAATACAATAAAGTGAATAAATAATATATATATATTTAGCTGTACATTTCTGCAGTAACTAACCGCTTTAAAAGTACAGTTTCTGAGAACCGTTTAAATTTCATTTTCAAATATTGCAGGCATACCGCGTGTTCACATTCGTCATGTTGCCTGCTTGAAGAATAAGAGTGGTGCGGCGATCGTAAAGCTCGAGGGCTGCCAACTGAGCGAAACCTCATTAAGATTGTACGCATAGAATACCGTTTAAAACAATTGTCTGGCGCATTAGTGGGTACCGATCAATAGAAACGCTGACTGCTGGGATTAATATCAAAACTGGACTATATTTCTGTAGGGAATTTTTTTTGTCAAATACATTATTTTAGAGGAAACTTTAATTGAAGCTAATGTACGATTTCACCAGATATCTTGCAAGTTAATGTAGGCCTACATTACCTACCATTTTTTGGGGTTTTACGAGACGGGTCATTAACTAATCCCCCTTATGCTCTGGGCTGTAGTTTCATCGCGTGCACGAATGGCATTTGTAGTACTGAATATCCTTCATCGCTGCTTTTCAACACAGTCCCCGAAACAATTTACACTTCAATCCCATCGTGGCACGAGCTTGGGTATTCTCTCTCTGTAGAAAGCAGGATCTCGATGTTCCAGCAACCTTGGACAGCTTTTTTTTTTTTTTTTTTTTNGAATGGCATTTGTAGTACTGAATATCCTTCATCGCTGCTTTTCAACACAGTCCCCGAAACAATTTACACTTCAATCCCATCGTGGCACGAGCTTGGGTATTCTCTCTCTGTAGAAAGCAGGATCTCGATGTTCCAGCAACCTTGGACAGCTTTTTTTTTTTTTTTTTTTTTTTTTGCACTTTAATCACCTGGCCTCTACCTGTGAACTGCCGCCCTTGATCGTCGTAATGTTTCACATAATGTTTCACAGTACCTGNTTAATCACCTGGCCTCTACCTGTGAACTGCCGCCCTTGATCGTCGTAATGTTTCACATAATGTTTCACAGTACCTGTCGGCTGTGACCGTTTCTCCACGCTACAGAAACTCGAGACTGTAGCAGACCTTGTGCAGCTCAGAACACATTGGCTATGACCTTGCTCGCTGAGAACTCTTCTTTGGCCTTCTGTCTTGGTGCTNGCCTTGTGCAGCTCAGAACACATTGGCTATGACCTTGCTCGCTGAGAACTCTTCTTTGGCCTTCTGTCTTGGTGCTGTACTTACTACAATTACATTAAAAACTGTTTTGTTTCAGGCATGTAATGGTTCACCCATGTTTCGTGACACGTTATGACGATCTACACTCAGGTGTTTAATTCTTCATTTAAGTGCTGCATGTGAGTTAACGAAGGGGAAAAACTAACACATTTGTATTATTGGGATAAAGTATTAGGTACCCACCGTGTACACGCTTCGCTTGTCATGAAGATTATGTGAGCAAATGCCGTATTAAAAGCCTGCGTCGACTTCTCGCATTGTCAAATTTCTATCCCCCTAAATAAGTTCGTCAGTCCTGGCTATATTATTATGGCAGTCGTTGTGGTGACTGGTTTGCCACTGTCATGTACATCGCTATCAGTCTTCCTACCATCGGCGAACTTTAAGGAACCATTTTCTCATGTTTTGCACACTTGTTGCTTGCTCGCCATAACCCTCTAGCACAGACTTGTGGATTTGGTTGNGAACCATTTTCTCATGTTTTGCACACTTGTTGCTTGCTCGCCATAACCCTCTAGCACAGACTTGTGGATTTGGTTGCGACACATTTTTAGTTCCTAGTAACCAAACCGTACAGCGAATTTCCACACAGGACTTCGTTGAAAGCTCAAACGCCATTTGATCGTTCACTTTCGAGAATCTGGGTCGTATTTCCTATCGAGCAAGGAACTATTACAACAGGAGCCTTTCTTATCGCTCCACTCTCGTTTGATAGATTTGCAAACTGTGTNCTATCGAGCAAGGAACTATTACAACAGGAGCCTTTCTTATCGCTCCACTCTCGTTTGATAGATTTGCAAACTGTGTTTTGTTGCAATGTAAGTACTTAAAACAGAGCCTCACAAATATCAGGGTAGGCATGTAATACTGTTGTGCAAGTAAGCATTTCCTAATGCCATGATATTCCGGCTAGTCAATGCCAAAATAGGTTCTCTAAGACTGACATTCGAGTGCCCTTAACAGCATTCCCGTTTCGATGAAAATCCCAGATATTTTTGAAAATGTTCCGAAAAAAAAGTTTACTCGCCGTCTGTTATTCCATGTATAGCCTGCCATCCTCAGCATATTCGTTGACTGCAAATGAAATAAAAACAATATAAATTTGAAAAGACCCCGAAAAATATTTTATACATTTATATTATCATTTAGTCTATGCGTAGGCCTACATCGCCATCTTCTTAAATTTTGACATAATTTACTTTATTTAAAAAATTAGCCTATACATAACTATGAACAAACACACAAAATTTATTTGCTATTTCCCGTGATCTATTCAATATGCAATGCCACTATGTTGAACATTTATAATGTCACTTATACATTTCGTATGACCAAAACGAATTGGTGGAAGTATTCAGGTTTCGCTCACTTTTCAAGCAACTGAAAAAAAATTCCTTGTAGGCCTAAAATAAATAATTTTAATCACAGAAGAACTGCAGGAAATGGATCACAGTGGTCGAGCCAACTGGGAATCATTCGCTAACTGCATTCAGCTGCGAAATGAATCTATGCTCACAGCAAAGTTGTATTGTATGGAAAAGGCTAACAATAAATATTTTTGGTTTATGGTTATATAATACTTGTGCGGTTTTGACTTCTCATTTAGTGGCTGCTTGCTGTTCAGTTAACCATGAACTACAATGTGTCGTAGTTCGTTTGGGTCAGAGATCTGTATAGATATTTACAAGTGCGGAGGTATGCGAATTGTCATTTTCGAGGTCCAATACGACGTAAAAACATACCCGAGAGGCGTTNGTCCAATACGACGTAAAAACATACCCGAGAGGCGTTTGAAGCTCACAGAGCTAGCGCACGAATATAATATGTTGGTTCGGTATCGTGCCCATCGTCAGCATATGGTGTTTGTTGGCGCTGAATATGCGACGTAGACATAACTGTTCTCATTTCAATGCCATGCATTTAATTATAATACGGGACATTTAAATCATTCATGTAACCGAGTGGTTTCGGTAGACAGCTTTCAGGGCTATTCGATTAGTTTTTCCATCGGACCACTTACAAATAATTTCAATGTTTGACGGGCCACACTAAATTATTACTACAGAGTCGTGGCTCTTGCGCTGAAGTCGCGTGGGCTAGCTTCGACGAGCGCACCACATGAAAAAAAAATGGCGACAACGGTATGAAAAAAATCATGTTCAACGTCGTGACTGCCTGAATTTGTAGCATGGCAGCGTGCACGGTTAGGATTTTTCAGCACTATTTAAAAGGCACTTACAGAAGGAACTAGTTTCAAAGGCAGTGTACAGAACGGAAATTTGAAAAAAAAAAAAAAAAAAAACATGATGCTGACAAAGATTATAGATATTACATAAAAGCACGAAAACATGTAAATGCTACGGCCATTTACGAATTCAATCCCATCAGTGGCAAATAATTTTTCCCTCGTAAAATGCAATTTTTTTTGCTAAAGGGAAAACATGTCGAACTATTTAATTTTGAAACGTTGTACGTCCTATTTGCTGTGCTGCACGAAACGAAAAATAATAGAATAGATTTCTAACTCGGTGCAATTTTACCGCCACGCTCTTCACCGAGTGTCGAGGCCGGTACTTTTATTTAGAACAAATTAGAGTGCTCAAACCAGTCAGTGGTTCGCCTGGATATTGTGTGCGATGAAATAACGGAATGGGACCATAGTTATATTGTGTTAGTTTTCGGGAGATTGAATTAACAACGTTGTGCTCACGTCAGAAGAGTCTTGCATTTAAATGGCTGTTCAGTTTTAATTGCCGTGTCATGCTTGTTGGAGCTATGTGATTACGCAATTATACTGTCAGTTTTTTATGTGAATATGTAACTTATTTAATAATATATCATTTTATTAAATTTCATTCAAAAATATATTATAAAAAAATATTGCTAATAAATTATGTTGCCTGCTGGCCAGCCTGACGAGTCTGGAGTGCATAATGTGGTCCGCGGGCTGCTAATTGAATAGAAGTGCATTAAATCATGTACCTACCCAGCTAATGGGGTACAATAAAGCTCATTAGTGGTTTGCGTAAAATGTTTAAAAANTGCATTAAATCATGTACCTACCCAGCTAATGGGGTACAATAAAGCTCATTAGTGGTTTGCGTAAAATGTTTAAAAAAAGTTCGATTTTACATACAATAATTCTGTAGCATTGTTAATACAGGCTTAGATAAAACCAACTTCATTTGCGCTAATAGTATAAAACAAAAAAAAAAGAGAAGTAGAATGTAAAAAAGAGAGCTGGGAGAACTGGCGTCCTGACGCGGTCATCTTCGATGACGCCACGCCGAAACCACCTGCTATGTCATTTCTCGTCCATGTTGGTTTTCTTTCGGAATTTCCCTTTTTCACGAATTCCTGCTCTTCACGCTCTGGCTTTCCCAATTTTCTTTTCTCATGCTCCCGCGTTCCTTTCTTTATCTCTCTTGCATGTTATAACCATATTATTTCGGGTCTCCTTTGGACCTTCTTGTGTCCCAGCCCTTGCCACTCTCTAGTGTTTTTTAAAGTCCTCCAATTTTAATTCCCGTGCCTGCCCCCAGTCAGCTGCTGCAAGCCGCCATATTTAATTCTCGCGTTCAGTGTGTGCTAAGTACTACCGTTCGCACCTACGAGCGCTGGTATCGATGCGGGCATTTTGTGTGTGATGATAATCACGTCGTCTGCAGGGGCGTGCTAGCATAGGGGAATTTAGTTGAAACGGTGGCCGCTAGGAGTGGTGGAATTATTTTATTTCCTAGTTGTTCCAGAACTTAAAAACTGCCGGAGGCGTGCGGGATCGTTCTGGCACCCCTTGGGTCGGCAATCGAGCGTCTTGGCCACTAGAATACTGCGACATCTAGGAAAGTATAATGTGTAATAGCGAATATGTGTATAGTAATTACTATTCCAGAATTAGGAAAAAAAATTGGTAAGGCCCCGAATTTATGCAGTAAAATCTCGCGTCGGCCTAAGCACTCCACAGATAAGAAACTTGTCACCGCGAAAAAAAATATTACAGCCAACACTCACAACCCGCATCACTAGCGGTGGAACACGTTCATCCTGTCTGACATTGTGTGATCAACTAGCATCTCAAGAATCTGCAAGGTAGCCAGGTGGTCGACCGACGGTGTAGGCACTGTGCAGGTCTAAACTAGTCAAAGGGATGGTACGAGGGTTATTCGGAAAGTAAGGTCCGAATCGCCGTAGCTAATCGAATGTCGCGCGAAAATTGTAACACGCATGCGCACCGACTCCCGGCATGCCTTGCTCGTCAAATGACGCCATTTGCATTGGTATTGTTGCAGTGTGCTGTTTACAGTGTCAGTTCAAAATGTTTAAAACAATTGATCAACCCGCCGACTGTGAAATACGGTTAGTGATTCTGTTTGTGACAGCAAGGAACGTTTCAGCAGCGGAAGTTCATCGACAGATAAGTCAAGTGTATGGTTTCAATGCGATGAGTGACAGCAAAGTGCGTAAGTGGGTGAGAGCTTTCAAGGACGGACGGGAAAATGTCCATGATGAACCGCGATCACGCAGACCATCAGTGATCACAGAAGATTTGGCCAAAGCCGTGGACGAAAAGATGCGTGAAGACAGGTGATTCACAATTTCAACTTTAGCAATGGAATTTCCGAATGTGGGTAGAACCACATTGCACAAAATTGTCTCTGAAAATTTGCAATTTCACTAATTGTGCGCACGTTTGGTTCCCAGACTGCTTACTGAGGAACATCAAATGAAAAGAATGGCTTGTGCTCTTGATGTTTTGGACCGATATCACGAGGAAGGTGATCAATTTTAGAGAAGATTGTCACACGGGACGAGACGTGGGTTTCTCACATGACTCCAGAGTCTAAACGTCAGTCAATGGAATGGCGTCACCCAACATCACCAGTCAAATTCAAGGCAAAGAGGACAATCTCAACATGCAAGGTTATGGCAACCGTGTTTTGGGATAGAAATGGAGTCGTGTTAGTNTGGCAACCGTGTTTTGGGATATAAATGGAGTCGTGTTAGTCGAGTTTATGCAGCAAGGGGCAACAATCAATGCAGCCGCTTACTGCGCTACCCTGATTAAACGTCGACGTGCAATACGAAATAAGCGACGTGGCCTTCTGACTTCTGGAGTTTTGTTGCTGTATGACAATGCCAGACGCCATTCTGCCATTCAAACCCCAATATCTGATCAGATATTTTAGATGGGCACAGATTGACCACCCACCGTACAGTCCAGACTTGGCGCTGAGCAATTTTCACTTGTTCCTACCTAAAGGCAAACGCCTTTAGGTAGGCAATCGCTTCGCCACAGATGACGAGGTGAAAGGAGCAGTTACAGACTGGTTATCCTCATAGGCGGCAGACGTCTATGACTTAGGCATACAAAAGCTTGCAGAACGCCATGACAAATATTTAAGCAGATATGGAAACAATGTAGAAAAATAGAGAAACATGTAAGGAATTAAATAAAAAAAGTATTTTGAAAAAATCTGTGAGGGTTTATGTTTTATAAGAAATCGGACCTAACTTTCCGAATAACCCTCGTGCATTCACTAGTCGAGTCGAGTCAGGCGCCAGGGTGGCAGGCCAGAAGAGTCATACACGCACTTCCGTTTACGAGAGGAATTCAGTTATAGTAGGCAAGGTAAAAAGTTATTTCGTTTTAAATATTATATACGCGTACTTATTTTTAAGGATGAAGAAAAAAACATGCGACTAAGAAAACACATTTGACCCGCTCGCAATAGTAGGAACCGTGACGTCATGCGACCTTGACCATAATCTCGGATGACATATACGCTAGGGATGAAGAGAAAAAATATATATATTTTGTTTATAAAACAATCATGGGAACATCCTGAGAAAATCAATTTACCTCGCTCACAATAGCAGGAACCATGATAAAAACAACCTTGACATTGATCTCGGATGACATCGTTTAACTTCAGCCTTTAACTTTTGCGACCATATCGAACAACAACCGCTTAAAACAAAAATGGAATCAGAATTTTTTTTTCAGGAAATTTTAAAATTGCAGAAAAAATCATAAGACTTTGACGGCTGAAGACTGAGCGCGCCCCGTCTTCAGCTTCGTCGAAGGGCGGCGGTGGGCGAATAACAAGTGCGTACAGATCGATGCATATGTGTGTGCTATTTCAGACCCTACGCTCCTACATGCATCGGTAACTTTGCGACGCACTTGTATGCATACATACGTATATTTTTATTTACGTGCGTGGATGGTTGTTACATGTTCCCCAACTTCAAAGGTTTGGAAATGCTGACCAACTATGCTTACAAAAGGGATTAAGGCTTATTTGTCCATGTCTCTTTGATTGCAGCCGAGAGTGATGCATGTGCTATGAAAGTGACGACTGTTACTATAGTAGATAGGAATTGGCAGACTTATATGCTTATAGGAATTCTTAAGGCGTAATTGACCACACTGTCCTGTTCGATGTCGGGAGCGATGCCTATGTGATATGAATTCGGTGGTCTTAGCTTCGGTGGGTAGGAAATGTCGAGAAACTATGCTTATAAGAGGGCTTAAAGTGTACGACCCTACCACCCTGTTGTCATAGGAGGTGATGCCTATAATATGAATTTGGTATCTATAGCTTCGGTGGGTGGGAAATGGTAGCCAACTGTGCTTATACGAGGGCTTACGGCGTACTTAACACTACCATCCTGTTCGTTGTTGGTGACGATGTCTATGTTATGAATTAGGCGACTATAGCTTCGGTGGACGGGAAATGGTGGTCGACTATGCTTNTAGGCGACTATAGCTTCGGTGGACGGGAAATGGTGGTCGACTATGCTTATAAGATGCCTTAAAGTTTACTTGACCTTACCACACTATTCTTCATCAGAGGTGATGTTTATGACATAAATTTGGTGCCTATAGCTTCGATGGGTGGGGAATGGTGGGCAACTATGCTTAAAAGTGGGCTTAGAGCGTGCTTGACCCTGCGGCCCAGTTAATCGTNATGGGTGGGGAATGGTGGGCAACTATGCTTAAAAGTGGGCTTAGAGCGTGCTTGACCCTGCGGCCCAGTTAATCGTCGGGGGCGAAGACTATGTTATAAATTTGGTGACTGCAACAAAAACAGTATGGAAATAACACCCAAAAATGCTTATAAGAGGGTTTAAGGCGTACTAGAACTTGCGGTCCTTTTCGTCGTCGGAGGTGATGCCTATATTATAAATATGGTGGCTGTATCTAAAACAGTTCAGAAATTACAGTCCACTATGCTTATAAGTGAGCTTCGGATATACCTGTCCCTGCGGTCCTTTTCGTAGCCTACACTCACCAAATTCGTAACATAGACATCTGTCTATGTTACGAATTTGGTGAGTGTAGGCGTACTTGACACGCTCACGGTGCGACTCTAGGTTAGCGTGCGTGGGCCGACTTCACTCTGTGCCGCGCTTAGTGCACGGACAAGTTGGAGATTAAGAAGTGCGCGCGTGCGCTCGACAGTTTGGACATTACTGTCAACTATGCTTATAAGTGGGCTTGAGGTATACTTGATGTGTGCGCAGTGCTATGTATGACTACCACGCCTGGCTTCCTGGCGCGGTGCTGCCGCGCAACACAGAAGAGCGCACGCTCGAGTGCATTAAACATTTGGTGTTTCAGAAATGTGCGCTCTCGAATGCACGGACAAGTTGGAGATACAGAAATATGCACACTTGATCGCTGCGCATGTACGTTTCTGCACAATTGGCTCTGTATGGATGCATAAAACTTTTACATAGAAATGCGACCTGCCAAAATTTTTTATGTATATAAATCTTATTTTCAGAATGTTAGAATGATGGTATTTTCTCATATATATGATTTTTTCTTTAAAGTCGCTGCCTGTCTGTGTGTGTATGTATGGATGCATGCAAATTACATGCGAATGTAGTTTTTAATTTGTTGCCCACGCTCACGCGGACCGGAATATGCATAGTGCAAGAACTATTAGTTATATAAATAAATTTTACACATATTAAAAGTGTGTAATTGCGTGCGTGCNAATATGCATAGTGCAAGAACTATTAGTTATATAAATAAATTTTACACATATTAAAAGTGTGTAATTGCGTGCGTGCGGTGCCTGCAATTTTTTTGTGTGTTTTCAACATTAAACATCCTCTTTTTTTCGAGATGACAAGTGTCTTATCTGGGGAGTGCGTAGGCCAAAGTGAGTATTTACTTTACTTCTTCTCCTAACCATGCAATGGCGATTTTTATGTATAAATTCGGGGCCTGGCCAATTTTTTTTTTAGAATGCTGGGGTGGTAATGTATATATATGTATTCATAATTACACATCCTCTTTTCCTAGATGTCGCAGTAGTCTTGTGGTCAAGACGCTCAACTGCCAACCCAAGAGGTGCCGGAAAGATCCCGCACGCCTCCCGCATTTTTTAAGTTCCGGAACAACAGCCCACTAAAAACATTCCAGCGTTCCTAGCGGCNAGATCCCGCACGCCTCCCGCATTTTTTAAGTTCCGGAACAACAGCCCACTAAAAACATTCCAGCGTTCCTAGCGGCCACGGCTTGAACTAAATTCCCCACTGCTAGCGCGTTACTGCACGCAACGTGATTACCCCGCATCGATACCAGCGCACCTAGTCGCGAACGGTGGAACTTCGTACACTCTGGTAGCGGGTGTTAGACTTAAATATGACCGCCTGGAGTAGCAGACTGGCGGAAGGCACGGGAATTAAATATGGAGGACATGAAAACCGGAGAGAGAGANTATGACCGCCTGGAGTAGCAGACTGGCGGAAGGCACGGGAATTAAATATGGAGGACATGAAAACCGGAGAGAGAGACAGGCAAGGGGTGGGTTACAAGAAGGCAAGAGAGAAAATAAATGAGTCCAGAAGGAATATGAGAAAACTAAGGGATAGAATGCAAGATAGAGGAAGGAAGTAAAGAGAGAGCATGAGAAAGGAAAATCGGAATGCCAGTGTGTGAAGTAAATGTGGAATGATAGAGCAGGAAGTCGGGAATAGAGAAAAAGGGAAATTCCTAGGGGAAAACAACATGGATGCTGCTGACGAGGAATGACAGAGCAGGAGGTATCGGCGTGACGTCATCGAAGAAGGCGGCCGTGGCACCGCAGCATAGCACCAGGACGCCAGTTGTCCCAGCTCTCTCTATTTCATTCTACTGTCAGACAATTCTACAGCTTTGTAGTGCTTTAAAACGGAAATACATAAATATTTTTTATGTTTATAGTTAACCTTTCTTCATGCAATCGCGTATGTATGTACAACGCGTAGAGATAACAATATCAACACATTTCTGAAGGTCTGAAGGTGAAGCTGTCACTATAAAGGAGTATAATATCACATTTTAATTACTCTCACATATTTATATTTGTTTGACCATACTCCATACCAGATTATAATATGTGGACACCTTTCTCACCAACATACCCTAACTTACAAATAGTTATACCCACACGGAAATCGTACCCTTTCATTTTAGTTTCGAAGAATATGTACGACGCATCGAAGAACCCATTTCATTCTCTACCTGCTCTATTTAATGTGATTTTTAGACGAAAACCCTCGTCATTACAGAGTTAGTTATTACAGCACACTTTAATTTTTTCACGTCATTTAAATCTATCCCCAAATATCAACACGGTCTGTTCGTTATTTATTTTTATCTGAACGTGAAGCATGTTTCATAATTGTATAGTCTATTTGCACTACCTTCGCACTTTTTTAATCNCTTTATTTTTATCTGAACGTGAAGCATGTTTCATAATTGTATAGTCTATTTGCACTACCTTCGCACTTTTTTAATCAAACTATTGAATAATAAACCCTGTATTACGTGTTTCATTGTTTCCTAAATATGTCGTACATCACATGCTTTCTATATTTCTGCTAACATAAAAAATATCTTTTTTTTTNTTTCATTGTTTCCTAAATATGTCGTACATCACATGCTTTCTATATTTCTGCTAACATAAAAAATATCTTTTTTTTTATTGAACTGAAGTTTTACTCATATTTTATCCATAAATTACAATATTTCAGAGAGAAAATAGGCGTGNCTTTTTTTTTATTGAACTGAAGTTTTACTCATATTTTATCCATAAATTACAATATTTCAGAGAGAAAATAGGCGTGGTGGTAATGTCTAGTACGAAATAGTTCGCATGCGAAATATTATTAAACCGAGTGAGCACGAATGCGGTGAGTTTTCCCTTTGGTGTAATTTTCTAGACTTCGGTAAGCTTTGTTTGCATGAGGCGGAGGAATATCCTGGAAGTAGAACTTCAGCAGAACTTGAGATAAGTTGGAAGTAACGGCGAATGGACTATGTAAACATTATAACATACTTCACCTATGGCTGGAAATAATACTAGCATGTCTTGTGCGACGTCAAGCTTTGTGGTGTTCTAGAGAGGTAGGCCAGAGTGTGCCGAGAGTCTTGCGCCGAGGGCACGCGTGGCGGGACTGCGACAACGGACTCTCCCGAGGGGCGTATATCACTGCGCTGGCTCCCAGAGGAACCCCCCGTCCCTCGACCATGCAGCAGTTCCCTGCGGAACAACCACGCGACGTGACGTCGCTATCTGCCCTACGGCACTGTGCCCCGGGTCCTCGTCAGCCCTCGTTGTTCATAAGCTGCGTCGTGGCGTGCCAGCTGCAGCACAGTTAACTTATTTTAGCGCCTTTGTGCTTGGAGTCCCAACGCCCGTCGGTCAAATACGCATTGTCTCCGTANAGCACAGTTAACTTATTTTAGCGCCTTTGTGCTTGGAGTCCCAACGCCCGTCGGTCAAATACGCATTGTCTCCGTACAACACCTCACAATTAAAATTGATACCCGTCACATAACCAAGGCGTCCACGACAAGAACACGGAAAACTTCAAATAGTCTATTCGCGAGTTTCTTCACATTTTTTGTAATCAAACCATTGAAAAATAATTCCGTCTATGATGTGTTTAGTTGTTTCCTA
Source organism: Clitarchus hookeri (assembly GCA_002778355.1). Classification (NCBI taxonomy): domain Eukaryota; kingdom Metazoa; phylum Arthropoda; class Insecta; order Phasmatodea; family Phasmatidae; genus Clitarchus; species Clitarchus hookeri. The sequence continues at coordinate 1,157,592 of NQII01000064.1, read as the reverse complement.
AACATGCCATGGTACACGAACATTTTATACTTTCTTAACATAAAAGTATCTTATTGTTTATTTATTCGAACTTTACTTTTATTTTAGCCATGAATTATATTATTTCATTTATGATTAACCTGAATAATTACGGAGATAAAATAGGTGTGTTTGGTAATGCATAGCAAGAAAAATTTCTTACGCAGAATATTATTAAAGTGAGTTCTCACGAATGCGGTGCGTTGTCCTTTCAGTGTTATTTTGTAGACTTGCTTAAAGATTTGTTTGCATGAGATGGGGGAAAAATTTGAAAGCATAACTTAAGGAGTGTTTCAGAAATGTTGGAAGTAACCGCGAATTGACTATATTGTTTTAATGTTTCTTTGTTTAATCGCCTGTGTAGATAAGGGCCGCGGTGGTGTAATGGTCAGACTACTCACCTACCACCAAGGCAAACCTGGTTCGAGTCCCGATGTGGTCACAATGTGGGAAACATGGCAGACGTTGCTGTTGCCCAGCGTATTTCTCTGGGCATTGCTGTCCCCCTCCCCCCTTGCTTTCCGGCGCTATTCCACCAGCACCCCATTTTATTCTCGAACTAAAAAAAAATATTTGGTGGTGGCCAAAACGTTTTCTTGGTATTCACTCAACCAAAATTTTTTGGTGAGCACAAAATCTATTTTGTAGTGGCTACAGAAATTGTTTGTGTTTACCACAAAACAGTTTGGTAGGGTGAATACCAACACAACACTTTGTAGCCACCACAAAGTACTTTTTTTTTCTTTTTCAGTGCACCGGCGGACAAGACCTCGTTGTGCACTGAATTTTCATTCATTTTCTCCCGCTAATTCACACACGAAAAATAAATACTGAGGATCTGCAATAGTTTTAAAAAGTTTGGGAAATTAAAATTTACAAGTTTTAAAAAAATTTTGATACGTCTTTTGAAATATAAATTGTAGGGTAAAATTGACAAACTAATAGTGTCAGGAATCTTACCTTCTGAACATGGCCTCCTTTCGCCTTTCGCAAGCAGAATGCAAAACATAAGCTGCTGTTGTCAAATTATCACCATACACAAGAAAAATTATTGTAAAGAATTCAAAATGAAGATGTATGCATTTACTGCCACCGCCATAAAATACAGTAAATATATTATGTAGAACAATTTCTATAAAAAAATTTCTTGACCACCCGCAGGTCATACTAAAAAAAAAATGTTTCACTGCAAAAATTTGGTTAACTAAATACATTTGATGACAAATAAACAGAAAAAAACCGTGATATGTAACACAAGGACGTAATATATTGTATGCAACCCAAATGAATTTCCTGTTTATGACGTAGTCTCTATTAGGTTAGAAAAAGTTTATAATTTTGGTCTTAATGTCAACTTTTAACCACACATTTTAATATAAAATAATTAAGTAAAGTTTGACGAGTTATTTTAAAGCGAAGTCAACTTTATATTTTGTGAGCAATTCACGTTCGTCAATAAAGGTTAAACTGATAAACATGTATTAGTTATTTGTTAACTACAGCTCCCGTGCGACAAGTCCAACAAACCAACAGTGGTTAAGCTGGTATGGCGGCAGCATTTTGTAAAAATCAGGAACAAATTTAAAATAATCAGTATTTTTAAGTAGTTGTGCCAGTTTGCTAGGACTAATCACAATGCCAAGATGGTAATATTGCTTGCATTTACATAATGTAAGAGAAAAAAATTGGTGCGAGTACTTATGTACGCTCATTAGAAGTTATCCTTCTTTGGCGTGACTAATATAAAATTTTGATACGTATGCAAATAATTTATGTAAGTAGGAAAAACGATAAAATGACAGAAGAAAGGTTTGATAAAAGAACACAATTAAATTACCCTCAACGCGCCAAAAGAATTATAACCTAATAAAATAATACTTACAAAAACTTAACCTCAAATACTTAAAAACACTCAAAATTTTATTATACAATTTTTGTCACTAACAAGTTTTTCACGGCACAATGTAATTTCAGAATGAACTGCTAATATAAATGAAATTTGTTTCGATTTGCTTATTACATGGACTGATTTTCTGTCGGTTTTAAATATAACCACGTGCTATGTTGTGTCCCTTTCGTTTGTATATAGCTAGACGATACGCGCATGCGCGTTGGGTCATACCCCCACCACGTTCACTGTCGATTTTCGCTGCACTGTGCGCGCGCGCAACTTCCGTTGCACACTAAACTTTTACCCTAAGCGCGCCAAAGGAAATATGAATTCCAAAACATCCGGCGGAAAATGCTTAATGAAACACAGCATTATTCAAAAAGGACTTTTTACACCGACNAGCACAGTTAACTTATTTTAGCGCCTTTGTGCTTGGAGTCCCAACGCCCGTCGGTCAAATACGCATTGTCTCCGTAAAACACCTCACAATTAAAATTGATACCCGTTACATAACCAAGGCGTCCACGACAAGAACACGGAAAACTTCAAATAGTCTATTCGCGAGTTTCTTCACATTTTTTGTAATCAAACCATTGAAAAATAATTCCGTCTATGATGTGTTTAGTTGTTTCCTAAACATGCCATGGTACATGAACATTTTATACTTTCTTAACATAAAAGTATCTTATTGTTTATTTATTCGAACTTTACTTTTATTTTAGCCATGAATTATATAATTTCATTTATGATTAACCTGAATAATTACAGAGATTAAATAGGTGTGTTTGGTAATGCACAGCAAGAAAAATTTCTTACGCAGAATATTATTAAAGCGAGTTCTCACGAATGCGGTGCGTTGTCGTTTCAGTGTTATTTTGTAGACTTGCTTAAAGATTTGTTTGCATGAGATGGGGGAAAAATTTGAAAGCATAACTTAAGGAGTGTTTCAGAAATGTTGGAAGTAACCGCGAATTGTCTATTTTGTTTTAATGTTTCTTTGTTTCATCGCCTGTGTAGATAAGGGCCGCGGTGGTGTAATGGTCGGACTACTCACCTACCACCAAGGCAAACCTGGTTCGAGTCCCGATGTGGTCACAATGTGGGAAACATGGCAGACGTTGCTGTTGCCCAGCGTATTTCTCTGGGCATTGCTGTCCCCCTCCCCCCTTGCTTTCCGGCGCTATTCCACCAGCACCCCATTTTATTCTCGAACTAAAAAAAAATATTTGGTGGTGGCCAAAACGTTTTCTTGGTATTCACTCAACCAAAATTTTTTGGTGAGCACAAAATCTATTTTGTAGTGGCTACAGAAATTGTTTGTGTTTACCACAAAACAGTTTGGTAGGGTGAATACCAACACAACACTTTGTAGCCACCACAAAGTACTTTTTTTTTCTTTTTCAGTGCACCGGCGGACAAGACCTCGTTGTGCACTGAATTTTCATTCATTTTCTCCCGCTAATTCACACACGAAAAATAAATACTGAGGATCTGTAATAGTTTTAAAAAGTTTGGGAAATTAAAATTTACAAGTTTTAAAAAAATTTTGATACGTCTTTTGAAATATAAATTGTAGGGTAAAATTGACAAACTAATAGTGTCGGGAATCTTACCTTCTGAACATGGCCTCCTTTTGCCTTTCGCAAGCAGAATGCACAACATAAGCTGCTGTTGTCAAATTATCACCATACACAAGAAAAATTATTGTAAAGAATTCAAAATGAAGATGTATGCATTTACTGCCACCGCCATAAAATACAGTAAATATATTATGTAGAACAATTTCTATAAAAAAATTTCTTGACCACCTGCAGGTCATACTAAAAAAAAAATGTTTCACTGCAAAAATTTGGTTAACTAAATACATTTGATGACAAATAAACAGAAAAAAACCGTGATATGTAACACAAGGACGTAATATATTGTATGCAACCCAAATGAATTTCCTGTTTATGACGTAGTCTCTATTAGGTTAGAAAAAGTTTATAATTTTGGTCTTAATGTCAACTTTTAACCACACATTTTAATATAAAATAATTAAGTAAAGTTTGACGAGTTATTTTAAAGCGAAGTCAACTTTATATTTTGTGAGCAATTCACGTTCGTCAATAAAGGTTAAACTGATAAACATGTATTAGTTATTTGTTAACTACAGCTCCCGTGCGACAAGTCCAACAAACCAACAGTGGTTTAGCTGGTATGGCGGCAGCATTTTGTAAAAATCAGGAACGAATTAAAAATAATCAGTATTTTTAAGTAGTTGTGCCAGTTTGCTAGGACTAATCACAATGCCAAGATGGTAATATTGCTTGCATTTACATAATGTAAGAGAAAAAAATTGGTACGTGTACTTATGAACGCTCATTAGAAGTTATCCTTCTTTGGCGTGACTAATATAAAATTTTGATACGTATGCAAATAATTTATGTAAGTAGGAAAAACGATAAAATGACAGAAGAAAGGTTTGATAAAAGAACACAATTAAATTACCCTCAACGCGCCAAAAGAATTATAACCTAATAAAGTAATACTTACAAAAAATTAACCTCAAATACTTAAAAACACTTTCAAAATTTGATTATACAATTTTTGTCACTAACAAATGTAATTTCAGAATGAACTGCTAATATAAATGAAATTTGTTTCGATTTGCTTATTACATGGACTGATTTTCTGTCGGTTTTAAATATAACCACGTGCTATGTTGTGTCCCTTTCGTTTGTATATAGCTAGATGATACGCGCATGCGCGTTGGGTCATACCCCCACCACGTTCACTGTCGATTTTCGCTGCACTGTGCGCGCGCGCAACTTCCGTTGCACACTAAACTTTTACCCTCAACGCGCCAAAGGAAGTATGAATTCCAAAACATCCGGCGGAAAATGCTTAATGAAACACAGCATCATTCAAAAAGGACTTTTTACACCGACAACCTGCAACTACAGATTTATTACGGAAAAGATAAGAAGTAACCATAATGTTTGTTTAAACTGTTTCCTAAGAGCGGCATACGCCTTTGAAGTTGTATCTGAAACACGAGTTTTCAGAAAGTAGTAGAATTACCTATAATAATTAAATTAAAATACAACTGATAAATGCAACAGATTAAATACTGTGTAAAGTAAACCTGTTGTATCCGAACATATGAAAGTAAACGTAACGGTGCCGCGTATTGGTGCAAATGGAACACTTTAAAATGAGGTCCGGTCCATCCATTACTGGCTATTTATGGGATACTTATTGCGATATTTATTCACTGAGTCAGATGATCATAAATTAAAGATAATGTGAACCGATTTTTTTTCGCATGCCCCCAAAATTAACCCGCCAGTGGCCAAAACAACTGTCACAGTCACGTGGTCAACAGTGACGAACGTGCTTGTTCACATTTGAATTTTCAAGCGACCCACCCTCTTAAATGATTTAAATACTTCGACTAACGCGAATATATATTGTAATCTTACATAAACAGTGTTCTAGCCTAAAATACTATACACCTTTTAGATAGTGCTACTGTGAAAAAAAAAACACTCTAATGTTGGAACACGGAGAATGACCACTGGGCAGCTCGTATGAGCACACTACCCCACTAAGCATCTACGCAGAAGACAGCATGCTCACAGAGTCTGTTTAAAATGCCATATTATAATTACCAAACAGCTGTTCAGCGCTGCTACATGTTGAGATGCACACGTCGTAAAGCAAAATTTGCATATATCCCTCCGAAAGTTAATTTTCACATCAAATATTTAAAAACCGAGCTTACTAAGGCACAGAGGACATCTCTCGTTACTCACGTCAGATATGTTAACATAAGTGATGTTTCCTTCATAATTTCATGCATTTTGTCTGACGTGAGAAAACGTGGATGTAAGCGAAACCGCGCAAACTTCGGTAATTTTGTTAATAGCCAATAATAATAAACTTTTACTATTAAAATCTTGCAATGGAGTTTGGTTTTCGAAGAGACCTAAATATATCCTAGTTGGAGGGGATTGATGCACATTAAGCGCTGTATTTCGCTATTTAGGGCCATCCTGGAGACAACGGGTGTCGGGTTCACAAGGTAGAGTAAAGTTCAAATGAGAAATTAATCTTCGCGCATCTTTGAGGGAGGGAACGTAAGAGTGGCAGTGTAGGGGAGGGCTCTCCCGAACGTTCGCCGCTGGAGGGAGGGAACCCGCGTGACACTGCCGGCGGTATACACGCCGAACTGATAACGCTATCTGTTACCGCGCTGTTAAATAACGCTGATGTGACTTAACGATTTTTCGACAGGCAATGCACGCGCAGAGCAGCTCTCGCCTAACCGCACACGGCCGCTATCGCTACTGAACTGAACAACTCCACCGCTTAGTGCAGCAGCAAAGAAATCTCCCAACCCGCCCGACGCGTTTCGGACTTCTGCGCATTATTTTCTTATTTGGATTTTACTCTAGGTAGGTATTGTTTTCAGTGAGGTCATTAGATACAGAACAAGCTGTTCAGAGAAGCAGGGAACGGGGTAGGAATTTGCCATGGCCTATAGTAATGAACTAAAATAATATTCGCCTGGAGTGATTTTGGGAAACCGTGGAAAACCGAAATCAGGGTGGCAGGACCAGCAATAGAACCCGGTTTACCACTTGTCTACCCGGGTGTAAGGAAGGTGGACAAGATCAGGTGATCGCGGTGGCCACGCAGTGGGTCCGTCTCTTCCAATCCGCTGGTTCCGGTACTGTGTATCGAGTTGAGTTCAGAGATTTGGGTGGCTTTTAACGAGGTCTTGAGAGCCGACGAGGGTGAAACGAGGTGGGTATTGAGCAGCGCCGGAATGAGAGGGCGGGGGGAACGGGAGATACCCGAGAAAACCCGCCAACCAGCGGTCCGCTCATTACCACCGGTAAGCTGAGAACAGCAAGGCAGAATTACTAAGGACATTCCGCGCCACTCAAACGCGTATAACGATATGCCTAGCGGGGCTCCTACTGCTTTTGCACTTGGAGTATTGAATGTCTCGAGTTATCGTTACAAGAGTGTTCTGGTCATCGCCTTCGCCCTCCCTCGGTGCAACTCGTAGTGCGGGGAACCTTCTGGACCGGGCCAGCTGATCGACACAAGTCACGGCGGGCCTCCAAGTCGACAATCTGAAGCCTTGTACGGCCTCAAGCGACATGCGCGCGGGGCCAGCGAAGCGACGAGAGAGACCAGCGGGAGTGAAGACTGTATGCATCGACACAGCGGAGAGTGAGACTAACCTATGAGATTGTGGAACTGAATGCGTGAGTGATAGGCATTTGAAACGATGAAGTGATACTTTATGGAAAATCAATTAGCAAATATACAGGACATTTTTTACGTAAACTGGATATTTGGGAAATATAAGCTCCCTAGAAAAATCAAATTTTTAAGCTTTATTCTTTTCCCAAAATATTGGAAACTAAGTGAAATTTAATTGCAGTTAACCGAACATTGTTTAACGTTATCGGGATCTTAAACCTTATATTAAACTCTCATTAATACCTCCCACCATAATGAAAATAACAGGTATGGTCACTATCTTTTTGCAGACAACTAATTAACAGTGGGGAATTATGAATGTTTTATTCTGGTTTATTCNTAATAAACTCTCATTAATACCTCCCACCATAATGAAAATAACAGGTATGGTCACTATCTTTTTGCAGACAACTAATTTACAGTGGGGAATTATGAATGTTTTATTCTGGTTTATTCAGCAGTATGACCTAATTAACAAATATGTTTCCTTTTGTTGCATCTGTCCAGGTTCCACCGTTATCGTGGAAAACGCGCACAAACCTTTCGGGCCGGCAGCGATACAGTTCCAGACGCGAATTCAATACCAATACTTTCTGGAAGTAATAACACACTTACTGTCTCCAGAAACAAACAGGCAGCTTCCAGTAATGTATGGCACATTGTGTTTTCAGTACATTTTAGAAATGTCCTTCGCAGTCGTCTGTGAGGCGGACACAGCAGCATGCCACACACGCTTGAAGGTAGAATTGCCTACGTGCTAGGCACTATATCACCGCAGTCGAGGCTTTGTGTGCTTTTTACACAAAAATGGTGGGTTCAACAACAGGACCAGTTTTGTTAATTAGTCCATCCTGCTAAATAAACCAGCATCAGACGTTCATAATTTATGACGGTAAAAAGTAGTCTGCAATAGCAAAGTGGCAAACCATGTTATTTTAATCACGGCGTGTGTCATTAATGCGATTTTAAGCTAAGGTTAAAGATTCCGATAACTTAAAACAATGTTCGGTGGATCGTAATTTAAATTAACTTCATTTCCGATACTTTACTAAAATACGCTTCAAAATTTGTATTTTAAAGTGTTTGTATTTCCCAAAATAGGCAGTTCATGTAGAAAGTTTCCTGAATATTTCCCAACTGATTTTGCACGAAGTCTGTTGGTCAAATTCGCCCCAATACTGTATACAATTTACATTTACAAATCGTTAAAATTTCTTTAGTGGCTCATTAGAAAAATTAGCTATATGTTAAAAACGCAGCAGTGATTAATTAACTAAGAACCAGCCAAACGCCGTTTGAATTCCACAAACTTTTATNCTATATGTTAAAAACGCAGCAGTGATTAATTAACTAAGAACCAGCCAAACGCCGTTTGAATTCCACAAACTTTTATGCCCTATACTGTTAAAAAATGTACGAATTAAGAAGAGAAAAGAAAAATTATAATGGCTATCATTATCCGAAGTCAGAAGTACGTGAAATAATATTTTCTGTAAAACTTCTTTCATTGCACGCAACAAGCAGAAATAATACCTTATTTTGGCCTTACGTTTCTTGTCATTAATTTGCATAAAACAGTCTTATTTTCTTCCTGGTTTAGGCTTGGCTGCTCGTATTCGCGGCGGAAGGTGGACTGTACCCATGTACAATTCGCGGCGGACTGTACCGGGCCAGCGGTGCATAAACTACTGTCCGTGCAATGTGTGCTTTGTTATGTTAATGGATAGTGAGCTGTCGGCTAGATAGCGAGGGTGGGCTCCCCTTGCAGAATATATTAACCCAGAGTATTCTAGACAAGCTCTTGTGAGTTCAGCAGTTGGTCTCTGAGTATTCATCTGCGTAACGTAAGATTAATATTCACGAATATTTTGGCGCTATCACAAATGGAGCTTCCTTCTAAATGCGTATCCTTCCGAGACACGTAAAAATTACCATTACCAAAGGAAGTATTGACTATTCCAAGCATTGATTAAGTGTCACGCGAATATTGTTGGAAACAAAAGGTTTTTACTGCTGCGCCAAATTTTACTGTTAGAAAAATAGCCTAATTCAATTGGCTACCAACTTTCAGTATCGAAAAGAAATTAAGATGAAACTAGTTTTTCATAATTAATACCCGACATTTATTAAGCCGCACGAATTTTTCCCTCGATTTCGAAAGTGTTCAACTACGCATTTGGCATCACTGTTTTTCTACAGATTTTTTCTACTGTTGGCATGTGTACTACTGACGAATATTTTTCGCAGAATGGTTTACGATTTTAACCAAAGCTTTTCTTGTCTCTATATTTGATTTTGTGGCAAAAGCAACTGCAAAGCAAAGAACGTTAGTGCATGAAAATGGTACAGCTAAAATTACGGAAGAGCTACGAAATCTTAGCCTCTGAAGTATTTTTTTTCAAGCTGGTAAATCAAATGTCTCTCATAAAAACAAAACCTGATCAAGCTATGTGGAAAAGGAAAGCGCACGATGGAAAGATGAAAAATTCGCACAAGCTGCGTTAGAGGAGTGCTCTAAGTATCACTATCTGCTCCTCTGTTCACTAAAAACCAGAAAGTCATAAACTAACCAATTTTAAATTGTCCTCGGGATTTACATTTATAGGTAAATAATTTAATTATTTTCAGAATATAACTAATATATTATTGAGTCAGAAGTGCAAAGGCTGAAAAGGCAGAGAGGGGTGGGGGTAACTAGTTTTTCTCTCGTTTCACCCTACGTCCACGTTTCTTTTCTTCTCCCCCTCCCCGTTATTTCACTCTCTCTCTCTCTCTCTCTCTCAATTTAATTTCACCTCATCACTCTTCAGGCTGGCTAAGAACTATACTAATTTTCTTCAAGAAGGAGAGCAGACCGTAATTAATGCCAACCCACCTTCATAATTCGATGTCGAATTCGCCTCGGCTGGAACACCGTGCAAATTTTAATTTTCACATCTGCGAAATATTCTACTCTAATTGGGCAACTTAATTTTTTTTTTGTAACGCACTTCTTTCTTGGCTGTGTGCTATGAAGACACCATGTGTGTTTTTTTTGTCTGTGAAAAAAAAATCAATAACAGTAACTCGATCATAGGCCTGAGACAAGGAATTAAGTGATTCACGTAGCATTGAAACCCACAGTGACTATGACATTTCGCTACACGCCAGTTTAACAGGATTTTTCCAAGTGTTTTCGATATACCGCAGAATGTGCACGGTGCGATGACAACGATAAGATATCGCAGAGCACATTTCAAGTGCGAGCTGACTGAAGTGAAAACCGCTTGTTCACAAGCTGAGAAAGCGCGTGGTTTCTCGTGTCCCCGTGTATTCCCGACCTCGGGACGAGCAACAGGGTCGACCGCACGCTGCGCACCGAACCCCCGACACCGCGCAGGAACCGCGCGATAATTTTTTTAATAACCAGCATGCAGCGGCAATACGATCGTAAATTCTCAAACCGAAAACCAACCTCCGCACGAAGTAAGCCGCTGACGTAAAAAAAAAAAAAACTAATCTGCATAATGTGCCCCGCGGACGAGCGAATGATGTGTCGCCACATCTCGGGGACAAGATGACGCCCGGTGAGCCGCAAATCTTCCCAGCTTCAACATGCTCGCGTCTCCCTCCCCTCTCGCTTCTTCGCGGCGCTATCGCGTAGTCGCGCGTAATCCTCCCAAACAAGACGAAGTCTTTAGACCTTCATTACCTTTCACAATCCTCCGTAACACCCCATCACACATGCCACGCTTCCATCTCCACCCTTGCCTTAATCCCTCTCATGGCACGGAGCTCCAACCAACCCCCCAACCCCCTCTCTCGCGCGCACTTATCCCACCCCGCCCACGCCCGTGGGGTGCTGGCAGACGGAGGGGAAAAGCAATTTGGCAGGTCTCTGCTCTCATCCATAACACTTCGCCTGGTGACTGCTCGAGGAAAAAAAAAAAAAGTGCTGCAACCAAGACATTCGCCGTTAAAATTTCCGTCGGGGTGACGCCGCGCGCTGGAAAGGGGGAGAGAGACATTACAAGGGCAACACCTCCATACTGTGCAAACCGCGACACGAACAACTTATAACACGAGTAGAAGGCACCTTGGTTCGGAACCTGAGATCGCCGCACATTTGTTCTCCGTCCTTTTTCTGTCCTTTCTCCTAGCAGAGACGACGGAAAACATGTCGTCGTGTATAGGCTGTTCCCGGTAAAATGAGCACTTTTGAAAGCGCTGCTTAAGATCTAGAAGTACGTACACTGAGTAATCTTCCATAATATGTCAAATTAACATTGCCATTGGCCTGGCCACTTTGTTCATGCGTCGGTCAAAAGAAAAACAGTCAAATTATTATAAAAGTTAGTATTTTACAAACATACTAATTCTAAAACTTATATGAATTTAAAAGAGTAACAAAAAGAATTAATTTCAGTATTCACAGATATTACCTGAAACTACTAACCCGCCGTCGTTACCAATTTTACTGAGCTCATGCCAATCAGTGTGCCCGTTAAAATATACCTCTTCTTGTATGGCCAGTGAAATTTTTGTAAGGTTTATTGCAAAATTGTTCGATTCTCTATGAACTCTATATAAAATCATATAACTAAACTTTCACAACTGGTGATATTGACAGTGTGGACAATGGCTGCGGTGGAAGCAGCAATAATCGCATACGTAACTTAATAAACAAAACCTGTGCTATATTTCACCGGCACTTCTGCGCATGCGTATCGAGCGCGCTGTCACTATTCTCCATCATCATCCTGCCTTTAAATAACGCCCGCATTGCTGAAGCCCTCATTGTGCAGAGCTACGGATACAAAGCAGATCAACATTTTTCTTTTAACAGTTATTCTGTAATTGTTAGTTTTGAATAAATTGGGTTTCTCGCTGTATATTTTCCTACAATATAGCAGTCGATTTCACGAATGCATTTTTCTCGTTTCTGCAGGCAAACTCTCAGGGATACGCGGGCGATTGTGGTTTTGCCAACGACTTCCATCATTAAGGCCCCGTTATACAAAATTCAAGCTGTAAATGTTAATCATATTTCACAATTTTATGAAAGCCAATATACAAAAACCAAGAAAGGGCAATCCTAACTAATATTTTCTACTATAGCCTGTTCACGGTTGAGCACTTTTGAAATCAACTTTTGAACAATATCACTGCCCATACCTGCATGCATCAAAATGGGTACACTGAGTGTCATGCGCCTAGTAAAATTGGTAACTACGAAGGGAAAGTTGTTCCATATTTTAACGTTGATTTAAAATTGCTACCCAAACATTTGTGAATAGATAAATTAATTTTTCTTTGGTTTCTAATGCATATCAGTGCAAGAATCAAAAAATTTTTTAGTTATTTTCTTTTTTATAATTTCAAAGTTTTAGTTTACCAACGCACGAGTCAAGTGATCAGACCCATGGCAATAATAATTTTGCATATGGGCGAAGAATACACAATGTGCTTACAAGTAGATATTTAACAGGGCGTTCAAAAATGTTCAGTTTATCGTGTGAACAGTCTATAACTCTCTCAGCGAATATTTCACCATAGTGATGTTATTTCTGCCGGGATATTTCTTACGCCATTAATTTTTTATCTCGCTGCGAAGCAAGAAGTTATACAAAATAAATGCATGCGCAATTTGGAAAAACATTATTTGCTCATAAACTTGGCAGAAATCATTATCTAGGATCGCTATTTATTAGTTTTTCTATGTTTGCTACAAAAAATATATGGACTTCAATTATCATAGTTTGCGTTAATATATTTACCACGCCCTCTTAATTTTCCATCTTGTAGCTGACGTACTAAATAAACACGTGGGTTAAAGAGAATAGTGTTGCGTGTGTGCCTGGCTTAATGTTGAGAACGCCCCGTGTTACACGTGAACTGGAAGAGCAAAGGGAAGGAAGGATATTTAATTTTATCCGCTGCGAAGTTCGCCGACACTAAAAGACGCGGAAGGATATTCACAAACAGGGAGCTACACTCGCCATCTAGACAGCACAAACCACCCAACAAGAAAATGAGTTTCTATGCCTTAGCACTATATACAATTTTATTTAAATAATACTTCAATAATTACTTAAATCAAGTGCTGAAAATGACTTCAACGAATATTCGTGTGGACTAAAATACATTTAAATTTGTTTATTTTTCCTTGCTTACGGATTTAAAGCAACTTTTTTTTCAATACTGTATATTATTATTTGTATTTAACCAACCCCAGAAGATTTCCTACACTACTATCGAACGCATGTACATAGATACAAAATAATCCCGTAATTTTACGGAAAAGTGATGGTAAAGAAGTCTGCAGAACTCTCCGTAAAATTACAAACACTTTCCTTTTCCATAAATGGAATTTTAAGTGTTGCTAACAGTTACAGGTCCTTTAATGCCACATTTTGGTGTTTAAAGGAATATTTCTAAATGACTTGAATACCCTAATTGCCTTAAAAATGATAACTTTTTCTTGCAGTGACAAAAAAACCTTTTTCGTTCTTTCCCGAAGCTATAGGAAATACGCGTATTTTGCATTTACGGAGCTCGTATCTGTTTTCCTTCATTACGGATCGCGTTTCCTTATATATACTGAATATTTACGTAACAATTACCATGATTTGACGCGGCCGCGGTGGTGTAGTTGTTTGACTGCTCGCTTCCCACCTAGGCGAGCCGTGTTCGATTTTCGCATGTTGGAGTCGCGCTCGACGATACAGTTGGAAGGCGAATTGTCTCGAGTATCTCCCGTTTCCCCCGCCCTTTCATTCTAGCGCTGCTCCATACTCACCTCGCTTCGCCCTCATCGGTTTTCAAGACCTCGATGTTAAGAACCGCCCAAATCTCTTCACTCACCCGTGATTATGCGGCAATTTTTACAGTGTATATCATACCAACTTTGTCAAACTTACACTTTAAAATTAAAGGTGTTCGTACTGACACTACAGAACCGGGGGTTGGCCAGAATCTACTGTATTTACACAACTTGTTTTAAATTGTTATGTCACACTTTGTATAACTTATACTAAACATAAATGTACAACATTTTCAGAGTTACGTTGAAGTTAATTCACTGTACGCTATCCTGTGGATAAAAAATCAAATTTAAATATTCCAACTAATAAAACATCTAAACATTTCTGTTGTTAATTTAACTGTTACTTGCCCAACACACAACAGAGCCACGACAATTATCACCCAAACGTTCTAAAATACATAATTTTTAAGGCCTGATGATTTACTTATTTTTTAAGTTTATGAACCTCCCTGCTAGGACATAAGCATGATCACTTTAATCTCGGTATGATTTGTGTTGAGAAATTCCTGTCCAAAAACACAGGCACCAAAAAGCCCAATAGGAAATTTATCTAAAACGGGTTTTTTCGCGCGTTATGTTGCGGAAATTTTCCCGTGTCGCGTAAATCTCCGACAAATTCTTTGTTCCGTCGTTTTCAAATCCTTATCTGACGTGTAGTTTTTTTTTAAGTCTCGGCAAAAACAAATAAAGTAAACACACAAATTTCTTTCAAGAATATTTTATGTAAACTTGCAACTGACGTCACGTAAGCGGCAGAGCGTGATATTTTTCTCACTTGACGGCCACCGTAGGATTACGAAAGGATTACTTATTTCTGGATTCGCGCCCTAAGAAGTAAACACTGGCGCCCAGCCAAGAACTTGTACTGGTTTCCAGTTGCATGTTGTTGCATTTTTGTGGGAAAGAAAGAAGGTATTTATCTTAAACGGATTGGCGTGCATTTAGACTGCCAACTGGAGTAAAAAAAAAAAAAAGCGTGTCGTGCTAGTACGAATTCCTTAGCATTAGTTGCAAAATGTTTTATTATCTACGCCCTGGCGAGGCTGACGAAGACGTGAGTTTAATAGAGGCGTGTATAACGATAGTAAATACAACACGGAGAAATTTTGACTGTAATATAAGCAAATTTTGTGAACATGAAACCGCAATTACTGCGCCCAACACTGTGAAATAAAAAGCATCAAAATATCACCAGTAATTAAACTGAGAAAAGCGCAAAACATTTACAACCTACGTCATTTTATGCTAACATTAATCAAAAAACGTTATGAAACAAACGCTTTACTAATTAATAGAGACACTGAAAAACCACGAAAAATTTTTGAAACGTTACATTTTCCGAAATACTGCAGTGTCTTAATCTTATTATGATTGGGCGATGCATTTTTGTCTCAGGTAGACACTTTGAGGACCAATAATAACGGTGCAGTCTAAGAGTGTCGCAATTCTCATTGACCCAGTGAAATGGGAAAGTAACGTCATTATGAAAGAAAACTAACTCTCAGACTTGTGCACAATACATTGAAACAGGAGGCAGTCAAATTTTCCCGCAATAAACCATCATTAGAAACCCAGAAATTTTGCGGATTAATTCTGCAAGAAGCTAGATTCCAAAATAATTTGTGTATTCGGGCTCCAGTTAGTTGTTCATTGGATGTTGCCCATGTTTAACCCCTGACCCGGTCGCACGCGATTCAGTCCTTGTTTTCCTTGCAAGTTGAAAGTTGTCCGAGGCAACTACGCGTATTATAAAACTCAACGTCCCTCTGCCTGTCTGTCTCTTAGTGTGCTTATCACTCGAGAACCACTTATCCGAATTACGTTTTTTTTTTATTCGTAGCTATGTTCTCTAGCCAGGTTTTAGTATATATATTTTGTACGTAAAGGAACAAAAGGAATAAGCAGCGACGATAATAGTAAAACAAGTCGGAAAAAAGTTTGCCGCCAGCGCACTCTCTTGCAATACGCTGTCTAAACCGTTAAAGATAGAACAATGTCATGTTGTGAAGAATTGTGTAGAATTAAAAGACATAAAAAAAACTCCGCGGTAGCATATATCTATCTATGACAGAGAAATTGTAAACAATAATTCCGTAGTCCACGCGAGCGGAGCCGCGGGCATAGCTAGTGATTAATAAACTGTGGTCCGACAGAAGCAGAAACTCGCGTGTAAGTACATGTGGTTGAAGTTCAACTTGTGTTCGAGTGAATCCGCGAAATCTCCGGGTCTCCAGTCATCATCATCTCTACTAGATAGCGTTTCACAAGTAAAGGAATGTAGCACTGGCGACGTCCGTTCTGTGAAGCTACGTAGTACGGTCACTAGGTTCGTGGACGCTGCCGTGATGCGTGGTTGCTTACACTCGGGGCGCCAGTGAGTCTACGAAATTACCGACTGTGGTAGTAGATCTTCTCCTGTTATTCCTTTCCTCGAATGTTAGACTATTTATTCGCGGTTTATTCACACTTTTTTTGAATCAAACCTTTGAAAAACCACTCCATGTATGGCGTACTTGGTTGTTTCTTAAATATTCCATATATCATAAATGTTGTATACTTGTGTTAAAATAAGAGTGCCTTATTTCTAGTTACATTTAACTTTTACATATATTTTATCTATAAATTTTAATATTACATTCATAATTAATATGAATGAAGACAGGGAGAAAATAAGTGTGTTGGTATTACTCAGTAAGAAATAGTTGTTATGCAAAATGTTAGTACACTGAGTGCGCACGAATGCGGTGCGCTGTCCCTTTGGTGCAATTTTCTAGACTTAGATCAACTTTATCTGCATGAGGTGGAGGAACATCCTGGAGGTAGAACTTTAGCAGGGCTTCAGAAGAGTGTGAAGTGACCGCGATTGGTATATAGCTATAGAGACAGTAAAAATAGTAAAATAAAATAATACCGTGAGCCTTTGGTGGAACGGCGCTCAGTGTCCGCGCCGATGATCACAAAGGCGTACAGCGTGGCAGGTCGCTTGTTCGAATTCAGCATCTGCTCTAGCGTGAGTGCGCCATTTTATGTTATAGGCTGTTCACGGTAAAGTGAGCACTTTTGAAGCCCTAGTTACTTTTTTTTTAAGGAATTTTTTATCCTTTAACCGTCTTTTTAAATACATATTGCTATGTAAGTAATAAACACAGTGTGTATACTCCACGGCACTCGGAAGTTAACGTCTAAGAGCAAAATGAATTTATTGACTATTATTCCAAATGAGAGGGCTTTCGAAAGTGCTCACTTTACCGTGAATAGCCTATAGTGTGTGACCTCCGTCAGTGAGGGCGTCCCAGGGCGTCTCAGGCCTGCGAGATTCTAGGTTCGAACTCCAGGTACGCCTCATACCTGAGTGCTGTTTTACATGTAAGTTTTAGTTTAGTTTAGTTTGTAAGGCTTTCCCGAAATACTCTTCCGGCGCATAAAACAAGGGAACTTTAAGGGCGTTTAAGAGTTTAAAATTATATTCTGCATGTTTAGAATGTTACAGCCTGCCGCTTCATGGTATGAAATAATGGTCTGAAAAATTATAACAATAGAGGAAAATGACTTATCAAAAATTAATTAAAACGAGCTATATGAATTTCAAACTATGCACTTTTTCGTACGAAACTCATAATTTAATGAAATTAATACGTTAAGATAGAGTTCAAAATAATTACAGTTTTTATTATACTATCATAAAATACATATCCTGGGAATTTGTTTAGCGGTTAACCCGTATTTCAGTTTTGACATTTCAGATATTATTTGAAATCAAAATGGTCAACCGCAGGTAAATAAAATGTACGATGTCTAATTAATTGCACCTGTGACGTCAATAAATACTACCCAAAAATAAATTCCTGTTTTATAATGTTTTTTAATTTGTAAGAAACAATATTTTAAGTAAAAGTATAATGTTTACGCTAAAAACATCATGAATGCAATTTTCCAAATGATTTGGTATTTTAATGAGTTTCATTAATATCGTGTCACTAAATAATAATAAACAAATATATATACATAGAAAAAATTGTTGGCTATAACGGTTAACCGTAAGCGACACTAATAACACAACAATCATCACTAGTAACTAAATAGTTGAAATAGTGTCACTTTTGGAACTATCAAATTCACAGAGTCTGAAACGTTTAATTCGGTTTCAGTTCTCGCCCCAGTATAAAATATTTTAACTATTTAATTTTTTAATGCATTCTAAGACACCTACATAACATTTTTTTTTCTTTATTTCATTTTGAACATATTTGCGATTGTGGAGGGGGGGGGTGATAACTAGCAAATTTACGGAGAGGATCCGTGAACTCACGGAAAGTTATGGAACATTTAGGGAAAGTCCATTTTAAAAAAACAAAGTGTCCGTAATTTTACGGACTGTTCTATATAAAAAAAATTACCAGTACTATTCCGTAAAATAAAGAGATATTATTTAACAAAGAAGTCATCCAATAGATAGACGTACCTCAAGCAGTAGTACAGTTACACTGAAAATAAATTCAGTCTGCCAGCATTTTTTGACACGATACTTCGGCGATATCCCACAGTTGGCTTAGCTTCTACATACTGGTATCATGCACATGACACCTGGATCATCACGAGGGTCAGTTGGACCTGGGAAAAGATTCTTCTGTCGATGAAATATGTGTTGCTTCAGTAATGACGTTTTCTTGCCTTCTCCCATTCTCCTGTTTCTCCAGGCCATCTTGTCTGACCGCTAACGAGAGACGGCACAAGTGTCAACCACATTCAGGGGTATTGGTTCCCGATAACTTTGATATATTGATTATACTCGAAAAGATGGCACTGTAGATATTGTTTTACACTTTCACGGACGAAAGGACCCAAGGTATAGCATAGCACATTTCCTGTGTGCGTCTCACTGTTTAACCTTCTGTAGTCATCTACACAAAGTAATCACTTATTTAATCACGGCTCTATCATGTGACAAAATTAGAAAATGCAGATAAGCTGTAACAGTGTGAGTGGACACGGTATGTATGTCCGGGGACAGGATTCAGGAGTCTGATTTCGATTCATTCACCATCTTGGTTGACGTCACAGGAAGAGGTCGCGATCGTAGGTCTGGGATGGCCATTTTAACAATAAAATTACCTAAGAACACTTAAAAAATGGTTGATTTTGCCCCAAAATCACATTCTTGCACCCAAAAAAAAAAAAAAAAAAAAAAAGGGACACGTGTCCCAATCGAGTCTTCAAATGAGCAAAGCGGATTCAGGGCTGCTTGATACGAGAGCCAAAAAGTCCCCAGGGTGGCAAGCTGATTCGAGGCTCATAAGAGAATGAGTCACATGGTCCTCGAAGCAGCAAGACGAACAAGGTTTCGAGCAAGGTCCAACGGGTCAGGTGGTCAGCAGCCATGTTTGTTTCATAACTGTCCCCGGCCGTCATGTTGGATGCATGTGTCCCTGACTCTGACCCCAATGACCTTGAACCGGAAAAATGCAACATTTTTTTACAATTCTAAACCTTGTTTTAAAAGTTATTTTTAAAAAATTAAGTAAAGCTAGCTTTTATAAAAAAAATTAAATAAATACCAAATAATATTAATAACTCCCAAAACTTAAAAAATTCTAATTTCTGGAAAAAAATTTCAAAATACATAACCTTCACATAATTCCATATTTCAAGGACCTAGCCCTAATGGTTTGCGAACGTTATCGACGGCAATTTAAGTAGTCCATCTGGAGTCTGTAATGGCACCACCAAAGGTGGTCGGGATGTGCACCGGCGGCAGGCACACTATTAAAAGAAAGCTTCATGATGATTTATACTCTTCATTATTTCGCTGTTTGAGCAAGTACTTACAATTTGGGCAGATTTTTACTTTGGTGTGGAAATATGTGTAATTACGAGCTCAACCAACATGCATAGTGTGTTGAAGTTGTCGAACATTGGCTGAATTGATTGCAGTATGAGGGGTGTTAGGGTCGTGGCGTGAAAGGAGTGTGGTCAAGGGGAGTAGAACTTTAATGAGTAATCAGATGTGGTATGACAACTGATTGGTGGGGATGGAAGGAATCCGACTAATCAGTGGAACTATAAGTGAGTAAATTGAATGAAGTAATATGGCTGTAGTGAGGGGAGGGGATGGGTGTCTGCTGGTAGAGGGAGGGTTTGGGGTTGGTCATTGAGGGGGTTGGAGAGTCGGGTGGTGGCGAGCGTGGATGGTGAGTGGGTCAAACTGTGGCGAGTAAATGGTTAGTGGGTGTCGAGCTATAACGAGTAAATGGCGAGGGCGGTGCAGAGTAGAGTGGTGAGATGGTGGCATGTGTATATGGTGAGGGAGTCGAGTTATAACGAGTAAATAGTGAGGGAGGTGGTGATTGGAGTGGTGTGATCGTGGTGAGGGTGGGGGCGTGGAGAGAGGTGGTACATTACATAAAGACAATTGGTTTTGGGGGTGGCGGTTGGCACATTGATCGACTCTACTGTCAATTATTAATTAATTGTACAGGGCTGAGGGGATCCACTAACCAGTGGCCTGCTGATCGTTGTACCAGGGATTTGCTGTGTTCCACCATCTTCATGATAACCGTACTCTCAAGGTCATACACATCCGACATATTATTTGGCATTATATATATGCATATATTTCCTCGATTTTTTACGAATTTATTTTTATTTTTTCAAGTTAAAGGTTACTGGGGTTAAGTTCAAGGTTACTTACATAAAACAAGGTGACTAGTTTAACTAATGTATATTTTTCGTTAGTTTTATAGGTTATTTTTCGATTTTTCGATTTCAGGGTCACCTAGGTTTGGAAATGGGTGTCATTGATGCTCTCTGGCGGTAGTTGCTAAAAGCACTAAGTTACCAGTACACACTATTGGTCAACACTGAAAACATGAGTTAAGAGCCTAGACCAGTGGTCAAATTCCGAGTCAATAGATGGTTAAATTGATTGGTGTGTGTAGGGTTCGTGTGTTGGGTTAAGCTAATATTTTTCCTTTCAAAAATTTTACTTTAATTTTTTTAAGAATTATTTATTTGTTTTAGTATTTATTAAATATTTTTATAAATGTTTTTATTTAAATTTAACTTTTAAAACAAATATTTAGAATAGAAAATTTTCTCATTTCAGGGTTTTTTTCTGGCATTTTTCCTGTTCACAGTGTTTGGGGTCATGGTCAAACGCATCCAACATGACGGCCAGGGTCAGTTATGTAAACAAACATGGCTGCTGACTCACCTGATCCACTGGGTCTGGCTCGGAGCCTTTAGTCCACCTTCCTGTTTTGAGGCCCATAAGGCTCATTCCCCTAGGAGCCTCTAATCTGCTTACTGCCATGAGAACATTTTGCTCTAGCATCGAGAAGCCTCAGATCCACTTTGCTCATTTCAAGTCTCAATCGGGAAATGTTTCCATTAATTTTTTTGGGATTTTTTTATTATTTTAAGAAAGGTGATTTTGGGGCAAAATAAACCATTCCTGAAGTTATTTTGGGGCTAAAACCGGTTATTTTGTAGATAACGTGGCTAACTCAGGACAACGAGCGTGACTTCCGCCTATAATGTCAACCAAGATGGTGGATGGATCCAGAGTCCGACACCTAAATCCTGTTCCCGGACATACGTACCCCATTTACTAATGTGAGAAAATAAAATCGGGGTGTGGCTGTGTCGGGAACACGGTTGTGGATTTTGCGTGAATGCTTCTGCGTTAGCGGATAATCTTTACTTTAAGATATAAGAACGAAAGGATTACTTGGGTTTTATAATTTAAATCGACAGATCTAGACAAGATCGGCCATTTGGCAACAAATTGGTGTGCTATCACAACGGAGTCGCGAGATATGTATAATGCTGGGAAATGTTAGCGTGATCCGTCGATGGCTTGACATTGTAATACAAAGTCCTTTAAATAGGCAGGAAATTTTGCACACTTGAACGTGAGCCCGTTGGTCTACCGATCAGGCAAGCTGCCTGCCAGTGACTAAAATGAATAGATGGACATTTTTTTATCCGGTATTCGGCTGATATACAGTTAGATTCCCAACAGGCAAGAATCGACATTTTTTATTTTTTTTTATTTAGCAAATGGGTAACTTATCAAACGTTGGCGATGGCTGGAATATTTAAAATTTGTGCTCCAATTTCCCCATAAGATGCATTCCTTTGCTGCCTAATCGCGGGCGTCTTGCATTTCATTCAATTGAAGGCTGACACAACCTTCGCCCATGCTACACTTGCGGAAATCACCTAGTGCACGACTGCTCCTTTGCCATAAGCACATCAATTATTAACTACATTTGATCTCTACCAAAACCTCTGAAATTCAAGGTTTAAGAACGTCTTGTGCGTGGCGACGATTGTGCAAAGTGTTATGGATCATGTCAGTGCGGACAAGTCAAGCAAACTGCTGCGACGTGTCTGTATCAAGGTCAGGGGAAGAGTCCAAAACGCATTGCAACAATTACCTATAGTTAGTACAAGTCATTGACTGTATTTGAGTGACTCGGCATGATTTGGTCCTCCCTCGCCAACAGCTTATACTGTAACTATTACTATTAAATAAGTTTCTCTTCAGTTTTTTTGTATAAGATCAGTTTCGGTACCATAGAGGTTCTCTTGTCAAAAATATAGAAATATAAAAAGTAAGTTGGTAATAAAAAATTTTCGAATATTAGGTTCAGAACCACTTTGTTACCGTTTTATTAACAATCACCGCTTCCGATTACCCTAAAACCACATCTTTCCTTGTCACAAATTTAGTTCGAAAATGTTCAAAATTATTGTGTCTTTACATTAGCCATCTTATGTCCGAGATACTTTTATTTTTCAGCGATACATATGAATCTGATCTTTGAACTGCTATATTTTAATCTAAATAAGAATGAACAGGAAAGCAAGTAACACATACAGTAACTTCCATATAGTTGTTTAATAGAAATAAAGTAATAATTTTCTTTTGTGATTTTAAAGTTATTCAAACCTCGGCCATTTTCCTTTGACTTAAATGATCTAACTGACACAGGATGGTGCGTTACTCTCTCTCTCTCTCTCGCTCTCTCGCTCTCTCTCTCTCTCTCTCATACACAAACGCCCCCCTGAAATTGTGCTATCACTTCATGAATTACCTCTATTCACAAGAGGCTGAATAATATAAATTTTGGCAATTTCCATAAATAATTCTTCAAATGCGTAATCGCCTCATCAATATTTGACGGCTCTGAATCTATCCATGAAATACTAACGTGTTTAATGAACAAATTACGATATATTTTCTTCAATCCAAGGAATTATTTGCAAATTTACCACATCAGAGTATACGAATAGTGGGAAAGCGCGAATGGTAAAGTGTCTTCCCATACATCCATGGTAAAGGAAGCAGTCAGATGTATAAGGAAGTTCCCAGCTACAGAGATGGTGATGGATAAAAGTATTCGTCTAGAGACAAAGGTACGCGAAATATAAATATTCGTTCGAAAATGGAAATATTTAACAAGTGATTGTCAGCAGAGATGTCAGGAATAGATCAATTAAACCGTCTCATTTTAGAAAAGGAATGAATTTACACACGAAACTAAAATAATAAATTAAGTTTCCTTCAGGGACATTTTTTGCGTGGACACACACATTCGTCCATTCCCTCACAATTATAAAACACAACCATTAATATTGATCTCAATACTTAGTTTGCATACCCTTCCTGTTTGTTATTGTTTTAAGCCTTTTTGGTATGGAATGCACAAGGTTCCGTGTAATATTCGAGCCAATATTGTTCCGTTCTTTCTGAAGTAATTCTTTGTTTTGTGGTTTGCTGGTGATGTGGTGTTTTCGCAGCCTTTTCTCCAACTCACTCCACTGATGTTCTATAGGATTCACATCTGGTGACTGAGGAGGTGTTTTCAAAGTAAGCGGAGTGTTGCAAAGCAGCCATAGACGTACAGTTTTCGCCACATGCTTGGGTTCATTGTCGTGTTGAAAGTAAAACTCATTTGCAATGGCTAGTTTTTCTGCACTCTTCTTTAGATTGTCATTGAGTATTTGAAAATACCCGAATCATTCCATATTCTTTTCGACGAAAACTAGTTCCCACACTCCTGAGGCCCACATACACCCCCAAAATTATGACCCCACCACCTCCATGTTTAACTGTGGTCTGCAAGATCTTTTGTTCAAACTCAGTTTTTGGCTTGCACCACACCAACATTCGACTATCATTGCTAGAAATATTGAATTTACTTTCATATGAAAATAAAACTTTCTACCATAATTCAGTATCTTTCTGCACGTACTATTTCGCAAACTGCGTCCGTTTAGCCCTGTTCGTCTTACTAATGCAGGGCTTCTTTGGTGGGACCCTTGCATGGTACCCAGCACGATTGAGAACCCTACGTACTGTCTGTGAAGAAACCTGTTCATGTAAATGTTTGTTTACTCGTGCTGTTATGTAGGAATAACTTTAAATAGAACTTTTAATAGAACTCACCACATGCCTCTGCTCCCTGTGTGATAGCTTCTGCGGACGGCCACTTCTTTCCTTGCTGGTGAGCACTGTTTGATCTTGACATCTTTGTACAACACTTTCAATGGTCGAACAACTTATTCCCACAATTTTTGCGAGATAAGTAAATGTTTTTCTTCTGATGGAGGTCTTCTTATAGTTCCTCTTTCTTCAACGGACGCTTCCTTCATTTTTTTGTCCCATCTCACGACACTGTTCCACTGCAGCATGTAGAACCTTCACTCTCTCACCACGGAACTCAACTGAAGCCGCAGAACTGAGGCGTATTAGCGTAAAGAGCCCATGCACACTTGTAAACGTCAGGCGGATGAATATTAGCCAGGCATACCCAGCGACACAACCTCATAATTTGGGAATTTAGCGTACTTGCTCGTTGATTCTGGAACTGTTGCGCGCAGACACGTAGGATAACGTTCAGTCTTTCATCTGTTGTAATATAAGTACGTTTCTATGCGTGAAGTACGGGATATTTTACACTTTATTATTGTAAATGCAAGAGGGCGAATACTTTTGCCTATCACTGTATGTACAGTAACGACACTAAAGATTCCTATAATTGCAACATGATACGTGGTATTATTTCCAAATACTTTATAGGTTAAAAACTTCCATTAGAGTTTAGAAAGTTTACTAGCCAATTTTTTACAGTGTTCATCAGAGGATAACACTCGGATAGTGCTTGTTGTCACATGCACTCGCTCTTCTTTACAGTTGGCAGCAAGTTAATAATTAATTTTCTTAAAGCGGAAATAGCGGAAACTGCGCTGCGCTCACTGCCTTTGTGCCGCGTTGAGGAGGGTGGGAAAGAATGTCACTGCCAAGGACAAACCCTAGAGCTAGTTACGACGAATGAAATGGGGGAGGGAGAGAGACCCTGCACAATTCACGCCCCTTTCGCATGCAAAGGAACTGCCATCCCGTTATGTCTGCTCCTTTCTGGAGTCGCAAATGAGATGGAAGCATTTCGTAACTGCGTTATTCACCGGCAAAGAGATCCACGGCTCCAAGACAGTGTATGTGCATTACGCTGCAACTTATCTTTCTTACCCTACATTCTTTTGGAAAGAAAGAATCATACGACTACCTCCTCCTTCCCCCTCTTCCCTCTCTCTCACTCTCGCTTTCTCTCTCTCCCCCTCTGTATATGTGTGTATGTTACTGTGTGTGAACTCTTCCCTTAAGAAATTTGAACTGAAGCACCGAATCTCGTCAAACTCGATTCGCGCTCACAACCTGGCGGGGCCACCAGACTTTTGTACTTTACAATAATATGGAATGCTTATTTTTAAAATTGCGTGCTCCAAATTTTCTGGTGCAATATCATATATCACTAACTTAGACACAAATTTAATTGCTATATGTACCTAAAGTGAGCATTAAATATAATAGTAGTCAGCCTGTTCCACAAACTATTTTGGGTGATGCAGACACTTAGATATTAAAGCTTTTATGTAACTTAGAAATTGATCATTATATTCCCACCAAATTTGGAATTAAAATATTGCTAAGGCATGCCAATTATTTTATACAATATCTGTTAATTATACACATTACTTAAACTGATATGCTAGATCCAAATAACTATTCAAGCGAATTGAATCAAAACTGATGCGATGGCAGAAACAAATGAAGCATTAAATGAAGGTCAATATGGTGGTTACTTTACCTTTCTTCAATTCCCAGTATAGTAAACCGTACCTTTCGAGCCTTCACACATATCTAAATCAAACTTGATACACTCGCAAATGACGTCAGCATTAAATTAAGTAATAATATTTTCGTTCATTTACCATCTTAGGAAATACGCCTACTTGAGTAATTGAGATAGCAACCTATAAGATTTCTCAAGAAATACCGGGGACATTTCCGACAAAATCGGTATACGAAGAGATTATTGCATTTTGACAAGCAGGCCAAATTTTGTTGAAAGAGCTCATGATTACCTAGAAAATTATTTCAAAATTATTACATATGAATTTTTAAAAGAAATTAATAGTCGGAAATCCTCGTATCGCATATACAACTTCTGAAACTTATGAAACGTCATTATTATACACTTCTTACATATGTTCGCTATAAATTTGTAATGTTTTTGAAGAAAATTCCGGTGCTTAAGAATAATTTTTCCAAACCTACCTGGGTCTTCGACTAAGACTACTAAATAACTTCAAAATGTAACAGCGGCGAAAACTGGACTTACTATTTATTTACAGAAGGTTCTTGTTTAGCATTTGCCGGACACATTAACATTTGAGGTCTCAATCAGACATCTGACATTTAGAAATAACACAGCAGGGAGCATGGCTAAGTTCACGGTTACCTCTCCCACCACTGTGCGAAGAAGGACAGCTCGGACCAGATGAAGGTCATGTTGGGGAAGGCCTGCAGCTTCTCCACCATGTTGTTGAGTATGTTGCGAGTCTGGTAGTGGTAGTAACTCTCGTACGTCTTCAGCCAGCCCGGGTCGTTGTGAGAGTGCGGCACCAGGATCACCTGCAACGACAGAGATAGAAACCTCGACGTCATTTGCGCTCTTTCTACACGCGTTGCTTACATCGTGATCTGAAGAACAAGAATAACAGAATTTCAGCAACGCACGTTGTGGTTTTTTTTCGGACACAGCGCAGTCATTTTTAATTTCCAGCACGAACATGCACATCACCGAAACCTTAAAAATAATAATGATGAATTTCAAAATCAAAACCAGTTTGTGCTGCGAATGTCTACAATTCTGTTCTTCAGAGCTGTTACAAAATTAGTCTTGATATCGTGTAGTTACATTCGTTTTAATCTAGAAAATATTACAACAAAACAGTACAATTTAAAGCAAACACTTTAGGCCAAGTAATAGCAATGTAAAATTAATAAAATGGCTGTACCTAGAGATTGAGTTCAGTTAAATTTATTAAATAAGGTACAAATAGTTACGGGTTTTATAGAAGCTTTGCCGAAGTAAGATATTCTTATTCAATCATTAGAGAAAGTTAAAAATAATAATTTAAAAAAATTCAACAAAAGTCTACCTAGACAATGAATGGGTCTTTAGTCTGGAGGAATATAAAATGTTTGCAAGCAATTTAAACATGCCGTGAACAGTGATTAAGAGAAGGGAAAACTTTCTTGGAAGTGTTCTATTTCCTTACACTGGTTTTTTTTTTCGAGAGTTGAAACTAAGGCCAGCCACGCACGATACTTCATATCTTCTACCTTTTGATGCACCTACGCGGATAATTGAAGGCGTACTAGTGAAATAGCAGAGGATACAAAATAACCTATCAGTTCAATCCCAAACGTTAACTAAAGTACTTACAGGAATGTATAAAAAAAAACATAAATTGTAGCTGGAAGTGCATCCGCAGTTCGCAAGAGTGCAGTTACGTATGAGTTTTACCACAAAAAAATTCCAGTACGACTTTTTATTTACACTGGATATGTTCTTTTCAGATGCTGATAAATATTTATGTATGCAAATTACA
The DNA here is from genome assembly GCA_002778355.1 of Clitarchus hookeri. Classification (NCBI taxonomy): domain Eukaryota; kingdom Metazoa; phylum Arthropoda; class Insecta; order Phasmatodea; family Phasmatidae; genus Clitarchus; species Clitarchus hookeri. Next base: position 1,129,654 of record NQII01000064.1, on the reverse strand, counting down.
CCTACCGTAAATTAAAAATTATTTGCGGCAACCGTTTATGATTTATTAACACACAAGAAGCAGATACTTTAAACATTCCCTCTGATAATAATTCAGCTCATCCATTTGTGTACATGATTTTTCAGTTGAAAGTCAAGGAATAAAATCACACACTATTCAAAATTACGATTTTGTGCGTTTAGTAAAACTACTTTACAGGCATTTCAGTGAGTATGTAGGATGTAATTAGTTTGACTAGCAAAACCCACAACCAGTCGATTTTACCTATGATCTTAATTTCCTGCTACACATAATTTTTTGCAGCAAAAAAAAATGTATAACTAAATATGAATCCCTGCAAAGTAAGTTTGCTACAAACAATTTTTGTATCTATATATTACTGCCAATGATAACCTTGCATCATGGGTACAATATTTCAGCCGTATCCTCTGTGATAAATTCAGTTACTCTATTTTGAAGATTAAACCATTATGTCGATGATCTAAGGAATTTGTTATTTGCTAACTTAGCATTAAGAAAAATTCATTAGAAACTACAAACAATAAAACACGAAAGAAATGTTTCATATCACATATCACCTTTCTTTGATATATAGCAACATTTCTTTACTATAGACCATTCACGGTAAAGTGAGCACTTTTGAAAGCTCGCTCATTTGGAATATTAGTCAATAAATATATGTTATTGTAGCTTTAGACATAAACTTCCGAGTTCGGTGTAAAATACACACTGTGTTTATTACTTTCATGACAAAATTTATTTAAAAAGGTGGTTAAAGGGTAAAAAATGGCTGAAAGGAAAAACTAAGTAAGTCCTCAAAAGTCCACTTTACCGTGAACAGCCTATATAAACAAAAAGCTCAAGGGATATTTTTCTTTGCTGTAAAAACAATTAATATTCCCATAAAACCAAAACGTACAAAGAAAAGATTTAACTACAAACCTGAGTTTCTTTACCTTCCCTCTAAATTAAATATTTTGTTAGTGTAAACAAAACCGCGTCAAATAATTGATTTCCTCTGCTGTACAGAAAGCTTTGAACGTATTTTTTTTTACACTATAGGTACCCAGTTTCTTCTGGAAGAAGGAAGTGGAACACCTGATTTTACGTATTGGTGTGCGACGTAGTTGTTCAGTTTGAGTTGCGGCCAGCTTATATCAGATTTTTTTTTTTGTACTACGTCGCTTAATGGGACCCGCCTACAATGACGCCTGGGGTGCTTTGCACTGTGTTAGGAATATACGTTTTTCAACTAAACTATTAAACGTGCGTCCAATGTGCTGATTTGCGGAAAGAACACACGCTTCAGATGAGGGCTGTTCGGTAATTTCAAGACGTCACACACATCACAAAAAAACAAAAAATATGAATACTCCGAAATGACTTAAAACTTTTTTTTCGAAGCGCTGTATCTCAAATGATACGCGTCAGATAAATACGAAACTTTTCGAGTGCCCTGCATAGAACCTTCCTAGAGAAATTATATCAATAAAATAATAGAGTCGCCGCTGAAAATCCCATAGGTACACGCAGCACAACGAGAAAGATCAGAGCCTCGCGCTTAGCTGCAATGGCGCACTTGATGCTCATGTCAGTGTTGACATAAAAAAACTGATCAGTAAATATTGTTTCAGCTTCTAAGTCAATAAATTCGTATAACACAAAAGGGACATATGTCACTCATATTTCTGTTTGATTCACAGTAAGAAAGCACAGAAATTATACATCTGACTGGAGTGGATGTTAGCAAGGCGAAAGAGCTGTAAATATTTGAATTTTCTGTTTAAATCGGCGTTGAAGTAAGTAATATTACGAATTCCTTTCCAAGCACCTATTTCTTTACAGAGTTGTAGGGGGTGTAACCACAGTATGTTACAACAGATCTCATTGGGCAGAGAACGTTTGGTGAGTTTCAAACCAAACAGTATGACCATAACAAGAAGAGGAGCCGATGGAAAATCATGTATGAAATAACGTGGATAAACAAAATAGAAAATTGCCTTTCTCAGCAGTATTAACAGAAACACAGACGTTCCTGTTTCCAGTTTGAACACCGCGTAAATCGCGTGCGCGAAAACGGCGAGCGATTTACTCGACCACTTCAGCTAAAACGGTCTCTTCCGAAACGTTTTTTTCAGGATCATAAATAAATTACCAGATATTCTGTAATACCGCTTTGTTTGACTCTTCGATGATTACAGATCTATTCTGGTGACTAAGAAACAATGATTCTGCAGAATGATGACGAAGCTTTCTGTAGTTACACTCACATTGGCTCGTTTGATTTCCATTGCACTAGACAGATCTACAGTCAGGTATAAAATCGTTTCGTTCAATTGTATGTGTAGCTACTTTCAGCAAGGTCACTCTATGTTGTTGAACGACATTTAAAATGAGTAAATTACGTGCCTTCAAATGAACTTCGTAAAGGCAATGCTCGAACTGATGGAACTGCAGTCATATTTGTAATTACGTCCCCGCAAGTATCGCAACAAGTTGGGAAGCTTTAATTTTTGTATTTGAGCATGGCTTCTCCAATTAAGCGCTTCGCTGATGTTCCGTAAACATAATGACTTTCTGCCGAGAGCGTTAACTTCTTGATTAACACGCATGGTACTTTCTTTGCCCCGACAACTACGCAACTAACTTTTAATTAATTTTCCTCCGCAGCAAAAAATTTCAGACCTTAGTTGCGCGGCATCTAATTAAAAAGAATACCTACTGGTGACAAAAGTAACGCTTTTGGAAACACGAAAAATGTGGGTCGAAACAATTAGTTATGAAACAACTGTACCTTTTTTCAACTACAGTATTTATTTTCTACGGAGCATTCACCAGCGCAGATGGTATGATTCTGCTTTGGCACTGATAAGATACGTCTACATTTATGATACTTCAGAAAACGTAATTCCCTCTTTTAGAATCTGACTGATGCAAATGGAAAACATTTCATCAGCAAGCTTCTAGTGGAAATCGTTCGGTCGCATATTTAAACAAAGGTAAATGTATATATCCTTTACTGCTTAACAGATTATATTTTCAGCGTACTTAATTTTAAATGTCAGAAATAATATCTACCTCTACTACGCTTCATAACAAAAATGTATGTGCAAAAGGAAAATCAAATTAAGCTCGATATTACGCTTTAAAAACAATACTCAATGTTTTGTTTCGAAAGAGCGATCTACCATAAAGAGAAATTTTAAATACACCATATCCTGGGTAACATTTTAACTTTACTGTATGGTCCAGGTTCTTAATTCCCCTGTCCCAAATTTTCTAATGTCTTTATCAATAGTTGTCTCAGGTTTAATACGTTGCTTGAATTTGTATGTGGGCGCGCGAATGTGCTTGTGCAACTCGCAAAGTAAAATAAAATATATTTTTTCTTATTAAGTAAAATACAAAGAAAGGAAAACAATTAGTTGTTTCATTCAAATGATTTTCCCGTTTTAATATGGAATAGAAAAAACCATTTGTCAGTTCCAAACTTGCCAATTTTAATTAAGTGTTGTATCACCCTAAATTACATTAAATTTTCTACCACTCCAAATTTCAGTCAGTTATATTCAAGACCGCAGAAGGCATTCGTTTGCGTATTTCCAAATAAAATTGTTATTTCTGACACAATACATTACTCTTATCGGTTTGTCTTAACTTAAAATTTGTACTCAAACAAATAAATGTTCAGTTATGTTTTCCCAGTGTCCTATTACTTATCGCAGTATTATTAAAAACTAAAAAGGCACACACGCACGCGAACTAGAAAAAAAATTAAAACGTAACATCGAAAACAGTAATTGAAAAATCAGTAGTATTAGTCAGTTTGCATTAGACATACACTAAAAAATATAGACGTAAACCGTGCTCATTGTCGTATTGGAGTTCCTAACCTTCCGACTTTCGCACGAGAAGAGAAAGCTGAACATGGCGGTTCGATTCCCTCCCACGGCGTGGGTGAAAACGTAAACACGTAATGGATTACCTAGTGGTTCGGGATCTAGTGTAATCAGAAGGTCCCCACCCTGCCACCTTTAGGCATTATGAGCGCAACTGTGTGGCGTTAAACTCAAACCTCCCAAACTATATCCCCTGTCGTACGTCACAGCGCGCTCAGAATGGGCGTTGTTTCATATTTGTCTAACCTGACGTCAGTTGCTTCGGTTCCTCCCGGAAGTGGCGAAGGTAAATGCAATCCCGTATCTGCCGTGTTTAATTTCGCCTAAAACTTATCTGGAGTTAAATATTAAACGCCAAACGTTACGGCAAGCAAACTAGCGTGGCTACAACTGACGTTAACAAAATGAGATCAAAAGTACGTCATATTCTGTAAAGTGATCTTGTTATAATGTTTGTAATTTTTTGGAAAATACTTGCTCAACTTCCGCTGCCGGTGATTCTTTTTACAAACTTATTCTTTTGACGGCCAGTTTATCGATCGACAAAAATGATTAAAATACGTTTTCAGTTGTCCGTGAAGTCTTGAATTCTGACTGGATAGCGTTAAACTTTCAGGGGGAATTAGTCCTTGCCATATTGGAATTATTGATTTTTTGCCGTGTTCTATTTTAAAATGTTCAACGAAAGTTTTCGCAAGATGCAGCATATATAATATATTCTCATGTTTTTTTAAATCATATTTTTGACAAGTAATTGCCGGTCTAAGTATTTTTTTTGCTTGCGAGTAGTTTCAGAAATAATGCTAACGACGGTCGTCAAGAAATACAGATTTTATAAAATATGAAAACCAATGTCCTGTTGATGCCTAAAATGAAACACAAAATCAGCGATGTAGGTTGTGGCGAAAATTTTGTAAATCCAAGATACCGGTTACCATTAAACGCAAAGACTTGGAAGCTGGCCGAATTTTACCGCGAAGCATCGTCGCCACGTTTAAAGTCAATTGTAGGCAGAGTCATTTGTCAATACATTCGTGACATCCAATTCAATTGTAGACGAGGCCTTTAAAAACCTGGCGTAGGAGGAGACTGTTAGTGGCGTGAAACACGTTTCAGGGACTAGACAATCATCCGGTGATATCATGCTGTCAAACAGCAGGTCAGTTCGTTTCCTTGATTTTTTTTAATCGTGTATTTATTCACACCCGCCTTAACACAGGTGATTCGAACTCGCAGAGAATGAAGAAGAGGGGGGGGGGGCACTGTAAATGGGAGGGGAAGTTTTTGTTCACCAGCTGGCAATTGACGAGGGCTCTTCCCAGAAACTGCGTGAAGCTGCGTTCTGCGTTGTGTGTGCAATGACTAAAACCCCTGTCACACTGTCAAATTTTCGCCTTTAACTATATTTGACAATGAAATTAGAAGACAAAATATAGCCACAAAATGTCTCCTTCTAACAAATGATATCAAGTAATCGTGAATGTGTTTGGAAATGTGTTACACTGTCAATTTTTTTTACCGACAGACTCTAATTTAAATTATTATTTAAAAATTATTTTCATACTAAGATACTGCTTTTGGTTTTTCATGCAGTGCATTACAGGAAGAAATGTAAGGAATGTTGTAATTTATTTTCGCTTCTTTACTATATTCAAATTTTATTTATCAGAGATGTTTCCTGCACAATGAAATTGAATGCCTCTGAGTTCTTAAGATTATGTGCAATGTTCACTTAAAATAGCATTCATGCCCACGCAGCTTCTACATAATTTGATTATCTTCATAACCAACTTCGTTTCCACCAATTGTTTGTTATTTTAAAGTTTCTTGACGTCCATCCTGGTCATGCACGATTCTGATTGGCAGAGACCGTCAAATATCAAATAAATTTTAGAACCGGTCCTGTCTTAAAATGTTTGATACAAAGTGAAACCATCCAACTTTTTCAGACAAGTATTATGGCGTTCATGACGTTTTGATGACGCCATAACTTATTGGAAGCAGTTTGACGGAAAAAATTGACAGTGTGACAGGGGCTTAAGAGATGTGCACTTATCTGGCACATTTAGTGGGGAAGTTTTCGTCCTAAAATAGTCCAGAAACGGCCTTTAACCGCGGGAGAAAGGAAAGTCGACAGTTTGGAGAACACTGGTAGCATGTATAAACTGGCCTTTGCAATTCCTAGACGGGCTGTGATCAGTCGTGGCTAATTCACAAGAAAGAGTGATTGATTGAGTGAGTGAGAGAAGAGATTTGGGCGGCTCTTAACTGCGAGGTCTAGAGAGTCGATCAGGGTACTCGAGGTGAGTATAGAGCAGTGCCAGAATGCAAAGACGCGGAAAACGGGAGACCCCCGAGAAAACCAGCCGACCGGCGGCATCATCCGGGCACGATTCCCACATGCGAAAATTCGGGAATGATCCGACCGGGGATTAAAACCCGGTTCGCCTGCCTTGGTGGGAGGCGAGTAGTCTAACCGCCCAGCAACCGCGGCCCCTTCACAAGAAAGAGGACCACGGAGTTGAGAACCAGGTGTTTTTCAAGTGCAGCATAATAATAGACTGGTGACTTTTCTACGAAGGTGCCGAGTCTCAGGAGACACTGCAGCTATGAAGTGTGTCCGCGCACACATCGGTGGACGTCAGGAGTGCTCGCGGCCTAAGACAGAAGGCCTACGAATTCGCCACGACTAACGGGAATATTTGGAAGACTATCGAACGAGCCCTGGAGCATTGCAGACTGCATCAGACTCTGAATTCGCAATCGATTGCCCATGGGAGCAAAGAACTAGCAGGGATCAGCAGACTGCGACGATGATAAGTCGATAACGCTGCTGGACTGCCTACGATTGCGTTTGTTATACAATAATAATATTTCCATATCTATATAAAAGCTGTCAGAATATATTTCGTTCTGTCAGAATTTATTGATTTCTTCTACAAAAACCTGTATGATGTGCAGGCATACAAAACAATTACCAGCTCAGAGAAAACAATTATAGGCATTTCACGGTTAATTGAGTAATTTTGAAAGCATTACTTAGATCTATTTTTCTTTTAATTTTGTACCCTTGTGTCATAATTATATAAAACTAACATTATCATTGACCGACTTATTTCACTCATGCGTTACCCAAAAGAAACAAGAGATTTTTTTTTTTAAACTAAATAAATTAATAATATACAATTTTGCGCTCTTACGTGTATAGAACAAGACGCTCAGATTTGAGAATCCAAACATTCAAACATAAATTCGTGCAGTAAAATTATAGCTGCATGTTAAGTCAATTTATGAAGTAATGTTAATCATATATTTAATCCGTTTTCATGATGTTCAATATAAATTTCTGTAATAACGCTAAAGTGGTTAAGTTTCTGCCTTAACTTCGCCACTACTCAGAATGTTAATAAATAAAATAAATAAGTCTTTGAAACAATTTTTATTAATTTACTGCCAACTTAATTGGGAGTCAGCATGCCAGTGTATACTGTATTTATGGGCTGTGGTTTTATTTCAATGGTTGATTTGAAAACTGCTCACTTTACTGTCAACAGCCAGTAACGCATATGCCTAGTGCGGGACCGGCCGAATGGAAGGTTAGGGTTTTACGTGGCAAATAACTGAAAGCGTTCATCGCTTTCCAATNTAGGGGACTATCTTTGCCAGGGCCATATTTCTACAAAAACGTTTTTTTTTGTAAAAATGTTAATACTCTAAAATGTGGAGTTAATTATAAATGATAGACTTAACAAAAACACACGACCTCTTATTAATATACTCCTACTTTCTCACTTGTAGCGCTGTTCTTCTCTTCAAAGCGCACGAGGTCATTTTTCTTTGAGAGCTATATTGTAAAAGGTACCTGAGAACGCCTAATACTGTTTAACATGCCAGACCCTATCATTTTTCTTGGCAAGTTCAGTACTAGACGGCACCCTTAAAGCCAGTTTTATCTTATACAAAAACCCGCGAGGGTTTAATACCACGCATACGTCCACTCTTGCATTAACTCAACGCTTGCTGCAGGCGTTGCGCACTTATACCTGGCGCAGCGTAAAACCATAGACTAAATATGAGGTAGACCGCTTATTCGTCTTCTGCGCATGTACTCAACATTGACCCACCCCAATCACACACAACTGTCAAAGTCACATGGTCAACAGTGATGAATATGTTTGTTTATATCTAAATTTTTAAATGAAAAGCACTATTGTATGAATAAAATACTTTTACGAATCTAAATTTAATAAAACTGTATTGAAAATTGGTCAGAGGAAGTGTGTATATAAACTGAAGAGCCAAAAAAACTTGTATAGGCGTGCGTATGCAAATAACAGAGGTATTGAACCAATCAGAGTAACGCGATGCGGTCGGCAGCTAGATCGGTTACTGTTGCTACAATGGAAGGTTATAAAGATTTAAATGAATTTGAACGTGGTGTTATAGTCGGCGGACGAGAGATGGGACATATCATCTCCGAGGTAGCGATAACATTTGGATGTTCGCGTACGACCATTTCACGAGTGTACCGTGAATATCGGGAATCCGGTAAAACATCACATCTTCGACATCGCTGCCGCCGGAAAAATATCGTGAAAGAACGGGACAAACGACGACTGACGAGAATCATTAAACGTGACAGACGTGCAACCCTTTCTCAAATTGGCGCAGATTGGATTTGTGGACTGCCCTGCAGGATTCATGGTGTGAATTTCCTCCTGCATACCTTCAGACATTAGTCGAGTCCATGCCACGTAGTCTTGCGGGACTGTGGCAATGTGTGGTGTTTAGTGATGACTGTCGTACGGTTCTATCCTCCTTTTCCGATAACCGTCTCAACCGTTACTCAGACGTTTCAATTCCTTCGATTACCGTTTGATCATATCTTCAAGGTGTCTGGACTGAAGAAAAAAAACTATGCCAAATCTGGCATATGTATTAAATGGCTCGTCTCTTTGCTCAAGGCGTTGGACTGGGGTGCAGCTACAGTGTCACTCAGCTTGCAGTCGTGGTTCTTAAACTGGCGATCCTATAATTCCGTGGAAATAAGAGGAAGAAGAAGTTGAGCTACACGCGGCTCGAGCAATTCACGGTTCTGTATAGGAGTTACTGTGTTTAAATAACTCTGGAAATAGCTCTTGCCATTTATGCGTGGAAGTAAAGCTATTTATAAACTTTCAAAAACGAAGAGGAGAACATTAATAATAACCAAGAAAAGTTTACACTTTTCATTATCCCTATAGGCCCTACTATTTAAAGGTTTTGCGAAACTCATTTTCCCATTTTAATGCTTATAAATTCTGTAAAAAAGCATTTAGAGACGTCGTGCACACACCGATAAAATCTGACTGGTTTACGGTACCGATGTCTGACAGCAGAGCAATAAATTTAATTAAAATTCATATTTAAACATACCTTCCGATCAGATGTAATTTTATGCTGATGTCGGGCTCAGTAAAAAAACAGCCAGATAGATCATTCTATGAAACTGGGGTGACACTTTATCGGTCGGTATGGTGGGGATAATGCTCCCTTATTGTGAGTAGAATTTTCTGTAATCGGGATCCGTTTTACAGACAGGAGAGCAGGCTGTTATGCCATTCAGTTTGACCCCAGCCATGAATTTACAAATATCGAACAATTGCGTAGGTGAAGTGGTTTCCTTCTTCTGTATGGTCCCAAATTTCCTCCACATATCGCACTGCAGTATTGGGTGAAACCAGATTTTTCTTTTGTGTTTTCTAACCGGTACAGTAGCTATGATACATACTGTCCCCTGTTAAATGCTGGACATATGTTGCACTTCCAAACTCACAGCAAGAACAGATCACTGCATAGGATGGATGGTTAAAATTGTCAACGTAGGAACCTCGATTTCCGATGAAAATGGTGTGTGCGCACGGTACAATTTGACGAGAAAGCGATCGATTCAGATGATAATAAAACCGCGCTAACCGTTTTTGTTAGCAGCCTTTATCGAAGTTGGCGGGGCTTGCAACTTCTGACAGTTCTGGCCTGTGTGGAGAGTAGGGAATATTGAGTCAATGCATCCTGTATTAATGCCCTCGGCCGTACGAGTGTGTTAATTATGGACCAAGGTCCACCAGCTCTTCACTCCACTTCAGGTGGCTCCCCAGTCATCCTCACGAGGCATAAAACCCGGAGATGATGACAGGACTGGAACGCGGGTCCTTTGGGAAGTAGACGGCCGAGATACCTGTACACAATACATCGCGGAGGCAACACTTCGCATCGAAAAGCTCCATTAATAATAGTTATTCCAATATTATATAGTATGTTTATGCACACTTAATTTTGTAAATAGTTATGCCATTTTATATTGCGGAAGACGGTTACAGATTTGCACATTAAATAGTCATAAACACGATTAATAAAAACATTGTATATACACTGAGGCGACAAAAGTCATGGGATACCTCCTAATATGTTGTCGGACCTCATTTTGCCAGGCGAAGTGCAGCAACTCGACGTGGCATAGACTCAACAAGTCGTTGGAAGTCCCCGGCAGAAATATTGAGCCATGTTGCCTCTATAGACGTCCATAATTGCGAAAGTGTTGCCGGTGCAGGAGTTTGTGCACAAACTGACTTCTCGATTATGTCCCATAAATGTTCGACGGGATTCATGTCGGGCAATCTTGGTGGCCAAATCATTCGCTGGAATTGTCCAGAATGTTCTTCAAACCAATCGCGAACAGTTGTGGCCCGGTGACATGGCGCATTGTCATCTATAAAAATTCCATCGTTGTTTGGGTACATGAAGTCCATGAATGGCTGCAAGTAGTCTCCAAGTACCTGAACATAACCCTTTTCTAGTCAATCGTCGGTTCAGTTTGACCAGAGGACCCAGGCCATTCCATGCAAAAACAGCCCACACCATTATGGATCCACCACCAGCTTCCACAGTTCCTTGTTGACAACTTGGGTCAATGGATTCGTGGGGTCTGCGCCACACTCAAACCCTACCATCAGCTCTTACCAACTGAAATCGGGACTCATCTGACCAAGCCACGGTATTCTAGTCGTCTAGGGTCCAACCGATATGGTCACGAGCCCAAGAGAGGCGCTGCAGGCGATGTCGTGCTGTTAGTAAACGCACTAGAGTCGGCCTTCTGCTGGCATAGCCCTGTACAGCCAAAGTTCGCCGCACTGTCCTAATGGACACGTCCGTCATACGTCCCACGTTGATTGCTGCGTTTATTTCACACAGTGTTGCTTGTCTGTTAACACTGGCCATTCTGCGCACACTTCGTTGGTCTCGGTTATTAAGTGCAGGCGGTCGGCCACTGCGTTGTCCATGGTGGGAGGTTATGCTTGAAGTGAGGTATTCTCGGCACACTCTTGACACTGTGGATCTCAGAGTGTTGAATTTCCTAACCATTTCCGAAATGGAATGTCCCATGCGTCTAGCTCCAACTACCATTCCGTGTTAAAAGTCTGTTAATTCCCGTCGTGCGGCCATAATCACGTCAGAAACCTTTTCACATGAATCACTTGATTACAAATGAAAGCCCAACCAATGCACTGCCCATTTGTACATTTTGTACGTAATACTACTGCCATCTGTATATTTGCATATTGCTATCCCATGACTTTTGTCACCTCTGTGTATATCTCATTAACACAGGTTTGAGTAAAAAAAGTACCGTACGATAGCACTACCTCAAACAATTTTATTTCAAATAGGGCATCCACTAAAAATATTGCACACAACCATATTAATAATACAATAAGAAAATGTATCACCAAGTGTTAATTAAAGTTGAACGCATACTCAGTGCCTCTTCAGTCAGTCCAGGCGAAGAACAGCAGTCTGATTGAAAACAGTTTCATGAACTGCAACAGTCTTCCAACAAATAACATAACGGACATTAATTTCATTTATATAATCATATGACGGTGCACGACTATTATGGGCACTGCGGAAATTTTTTTTTTTTTTCAACAATCCACTACCAGGGTTACTTGTCATTCCCTACCAACCAAATGTGTACAATAAAGACAACAACAAATAACTTTCTTGGCATTGCGAAACTTGCATCTTCCACGGGTGCAGACATCGTGAGAGCTGTTTGGCGAGCCTTGCACTAACCCCTGCGATATGGCGTGTTGGGAACCGAGGAGGTGTGGCCCTCGAAACACTCCTTGCACGGGAGGCAGTCCCATATGTCTTCGCCCTGCTGCAGATAGGCCGGCTGATACTTGAATATGGTCGAAATTTCGTAAGGTGCGTAGACCAGGAGAAATTCTTTCGGCAGGTACGGTAACTCGTCTTATTTTTCCAAGGCACTAAACGAGCCCACCCTTTCAAATGCCAAAATGGACTAAAGTATTTTGTGGCCGCTCGAACAATACGTGTACAATTCTAAGAGTTAGAAAAATGACTGATTTCCCGAGGGGGCTCGGGGTGCATCTCATAAAGGATTTTTAAGGGGAAAAAATAGTCCGCCCTCGTGATTAAAGTACCAAAGTTTTCGAAAACACCCGAGTAATAAGCCAATGAGAAATATTGGTGACGCAATTACATATATTGAAAGGGAATGGGCAATTAGCCAATGTGAATCAGGGGTGGGGCAATTGGTCAATTAAATATAATGGAAGGGGGAGTGGGAGGGGGTCAGCCTTCTGCTGGGTGCTGTGCTGGGGACAGCACCAGCAATGTAACAAATGACAAACGAAAAAAACCAATATGGCGCTCGAACGAAGGTGAGAAAAAAACTCCAGTACCTACCAAGGTCCGGTAACCCTCCGTAAATTTAAGTATTTTAAATTATTTTTTTTAATAAATTTATTTTAAATATTTTTTTTTAATTTTTAATATATTTTTAATAAATTTTCTTGATTTTTTTTTTTTATTTTTTTTATTTTCTGGGTTTTTAAGATTGAAGGTTACCAGGCCAAGGTCAGGGTCGAGGTCACTTGGGTCCAAGATGGCCGCCGGTCGGCCGGGATGACAGAGCAGGAACAGCTCCGACGCTCCGGTCCCAGGTCCCGATGTGCCAAAGTACCCATAATCCCTCTACTAGCAGAAATCATACAATTCGACTGCACGCGAACGGGCGTTTACCGAATAACGAGCGCCGCACGGCACATTTCACAGCGGGCAATGAAAAGTGTTTTAACTGCTGTCTCCTCCCTCTATCCCTGAGGGGCGTTAAGGATGCTCTTAAGGTGATTGCATTCATTACAAAGGCCTCTAGGGGCCTTATTTAACGGCGCCCAACAAATCATCGCAGGAAGGGGGCCACACGAAAGGTCCCGGCCTATACTGCAATTAGCTGGATTGTAGAGACTTTGTTGGCTCCTCTGCTCACCTCTCACGAACAGGGGGTAGACGTGGTTCTGTGTTCCAGTCTTTTATCATTGCGCCACTATCGCTTCTTCTGGCGCTGTTGCACAGTCTTGGCAACGTAGGCTTGCAAAAGTATTCATGTGAAAGTCTTATGGGTGATGATCACAAAAAAATTCTCAAGATGTGGTACTTGAACGTAACACCGTTCAACTTGTAGACATTACTTATAAGTACGCACTCTTTCCTGGCATAAGAAGTATTATATTGTACAGTTTTTGCCAGTGTTTTTGGGACGTAACAAGCAAGATAAACGAAATTATTTACAGAAAATTTAACAAGGCTGACTGAAAGACCAAGCCTTATTTCAAATTAAGGTATGATTTACAAAACTTATTTTTCATAAAAAAAACATTTAACTGCTACGCACAAAAAATAAGGAAAAGTTTCCTTAAAAAAAATGATTCTAAATAATCTGCATACTTGGGTAATTGTTGAATAATCAGTGATTTTTTTATTCTTAATAGATGAAAATATAAAGCATGTATTCAAAGAAATTGGGATGCTGTTACAATGAGATTTAGTTGTTCATTTCCGGGTGTATAATACATTAAATAACATATACTGTTCCATGATAATGCTCTTTGATTGATAGTGTTACTTGATTGTGGTGTTCCGAGTCCACATTGCTCATTTGTCTAGGCATGATTCCTTTTTTCAAGATAAATATGTCCATGAGAAATAGTGTGTATATAATTAATTATCGGAGCAGAAGACCTACTGGTTCCGAAAAAAAAATTAAGAAAATACCTGTTTGCAGCAAGTAACAGGTATCGAGTCGACTACCTGAGGAGTATAATACAACTCCTACATGTCCACAACTTGTTGACTTGTCTTGTAACAAATCACGTAACTTGAGCTGAAATACGAGACATGTACTATTCCATACTAATTCTGCAGTTGCAGATAGATTCGACAATACCAGTTAACAACTGCTACAAGTGTACCTGCATAGTTTTAGAAATAACAATTTTTTTTTATATTCCATTAAACTGCCCACCGTTTCCGAGGCAATGTAAACCAATTTGCATTCTTTGTTCTGCTGACACACTGAAAAATCTGTTAGTTTTGTTTTCAAGTAATCCTGCTATTTCGCCCGAAATATTTCTAAACTGTGCAGTACTTAACCTAAATTTATCTTTAAAATCAAAGTCGTTGATTGCCAAAAACTTGTTTCTTGGCAAGTGCCTGTACGGTTGTCTTAACACCTGTGTGTTGTTTTCGTTATTCACAAACATCGACATATGCACCATAACCACAAACAAAAAGTCAAGTGAACCCGAATTAAATGTCATAAAAACATTATATTTTCACTGCAGGTGTACTTGTAAACAATGTCATGTCCCCCTAGGGTATTATACCTGTACAAAATAGATAATTGTAGATTTTACTGTAACACAACTTACAAGTTTGTAAGTTTGTGTTACGGAAATGGTCTAGAAGGGTTTAATTTCACTTGTAGTTACAATTCCTACACTGGTAACTACAAGTCATGTTACAGAAAATATACAAGTGTATAATTGTGCTTTACAACGTAAGAGTTGTGTTACAGGCCCCTGGAGTTGTATGCCTTAAGAGCTATACATCTTCAGCTGTACGCCAGCAGTAAGAAAAGCGAATGTATGCCCCGAGCACACAATGGTTGAGAAACGTTTCATAGGGGTAAGAGTGTAATCATACTATCAACGATATTTTTAAAACTCAATAAATTTACGGTCGTTCTGCATTGACAAATCTAGGTTTACAAAAGGAAAAAAATACGTCGCTAAATTTAGTACACAATAACAATGGCAAAGCTGAAAGTAAAACATTACAAAATAAAATGCATATATATAATTTTGGGAATAACAGGGGTGAGTAAACTTTCTTTGTAACGTAAACTTGAACATAAAATTTTCATCAGACATATCGTATAAACCAAAATATCAATGTCATGTGACACGAACTTGTCATCACAGCAAATGAATACTGACAAACTGGATCGATGTGTTCGACGCGGATGATAAAACAACTGCCCTTGCTGCGGCATTCTGTACAGATCGTGGTGCATAAAGTCATCAAGTCCAATAATTTTTTCTCATGACCTCGCTGTTAAGAGCCTCCCAGATCTGTTAACTTAATCTCACTCTCCTATAATTTTATATATTTCAATGTATATAGTAAATGTTATAGTAACATAAACGCTCACCATAATCAGTTGCATTTTTTTTTGCATTTTTTTAGATTTAGCAATTACATTTTAGAAATAATTCCGTAAAAAGAATTTTCAAGCTAGAAAATTACAATCATACATTCAAACACAATCTGAAATGAAAAAAAATTAGATCGGTGGCCATATTGGATCTGGCTGACATTAACCTTGACCCATGACCTAGTCATTGCCCTGTGACCGTTACCTTAAATGATCTTAAAACCAAAAGATGCAAAATAATTGCAGAAAAATTACACAATCCCCAAAAAATAATAAAATATATATAATTATTTAAATATGTACAATGAGGTCGCGGATTCGGTGGCAGGTGGATCAACTAAGCTCCCAACATGACCGGCCCTCACCAGATCGACCAGTGTCCATCTCGTCAACCATGTTAGATTATGATGACCTTGACCATGACAGTGAAAACAAAAACCCGAGAAAAAATGTAATAAACGAATAAATCCATAAAAATCGACTAGCATATTACGTTAATGAATACGAACCCCATGTTGGATGTCGGTGGCATTGACCTTTACCTTTGACCTTGACCGTGGAAAGACTTGAACGCAAATAAATGCAAAATTGTTTTAAAATTACCAAAAAATTATAAGTCTAAATCACGGGCACAGGGTCAAGAACAATGTGATGGGTGAAGGAAATAACCAAGATGGCCATATCCAAGATGGCCACCGACCGACCTGAATGACAGAACACGATGTCGGCCGACGCCTGATTTCCATCGCATATCCCCTTGTGCCGGACTCATCTATTTTCTACTACTATCAACACTATTGATACCGTAAATGTGAAAAATTTGTTGATTCAATCACGCAGTTCTTAATTTTTAAATGGAAAGGATGACCTTGCTTCTAATTAAGCACCTACATAATAATCTAAAAATTACTCTCCGGCCTTTTGAAAGGCTCATCACAGTATCATTAGTTACCGCATGAGTGAGAAAATATGAGCTTTTACGTGTTTTCTTCTATGGGAGCACCACGACGAACTTGCATAAAACTTAACGCGTAACAAAAACTCCTGTGGTAGAGAAAAACTGTTTGAACCAAAAAGTTGAATACCTATCACATAAAGTTTAAAAACAGGATCATAAGTTCGGGATTCCTTGCCCATCGATGTGGCAGTGCCCTTTCAGAACTGAAGAAAACCGTGCAATAATAATGCGACGGTTATTTTCGTTCGCTTAGTGAGTTACGGAAGTTTTCGCAGAGGGCGGGGAACAGCCGGGTACCACATGTTCACGACAGCGGGTAAACGAGACAATTCTCCGTGGTCGTCGCAGTTGTGCTAAAGTTGGCGGGGCGCGTGCCAAGTGTCCATTGGGAAGGAAGGGGGGGGGGTGGTANGTGGAGTGTACAAACCTGCGCCCTCCGCAACTACGCGGGTCCTTCAGCACGCGTGCGCCGACTCTACCGGTCCCCTCCAGGCCTCCCATCACTGGCCGCCGCTGGAACTGCCCGAACTGCGGGGGTTGTCCCTGTGTTTAGCCAGGGCGGGTGCAGGGGCGAGAGGTCGACCCTTCATTATCGGGGTGGCGGTAATACTGATGGGGCTCGCTCGACCCTCGCCCCCAGGGTCTTCGGCCCGCACACACTCGAGAGTTCGCAATCCACCGCGGCGGCGTTACGCGCCCAGCTAGAACTTTACTGCGTGTTTATTGGGTGCGTCGCGTTTGACCTTCCCCGGCGACCCGAGGACAAGCATAGATTTCTCTCTGAACCACCATACGAACGAAAACATTATGATTACCACTCCTCAGTGTAACGATTTATTATAGCCCATTCGCGGTTACTTCCAACTTTTCTGAAGCCCTGCTAAAGAATTACTTCCACGATATTACTCCGCCTTATGCAAACAAAGTTTAACCGACCTTGAAAATTACACCAAACGGAGAGCGTGCCATATTCGTGCGCACTCACTTTAATAATATATTGCAAAATAACTATTTCTTACCACGCATTACCAACACATCTATTTTCTCACTGTCTTTGTTCATATTAATTATAAATGAAGTATTATAATTTATTGACCAAATGTAAGTAAAAGCTCAATTTAATAAACATAAAGTTACTTGATACTAACACGAGTATAAAACGATTATGATACACGACATATTTAGGAAACAACCGACCACGTCAGACATGGGTTATTTTTCAAAGGTTTGAGTCAAAAAGTGTGGAGAAACCGCGAATAGACTATAATTATGATATGCTGTGAAATCAGCAAAAGGAGTATCGGTGATTCGCCTGTTAGTGTGGTGGCCGTACGCGGCTGCGATGAGGGTTTGAATCCCACGTCAAGACCTGCGGGACAAGATGCGTTCGCGAACAGTCAGCACGCACGCGTTAAGAATTTCCTGTCTATACCCGCACTTGGCGAGTATATGCTCGTCCTTATTGCTTGGTTACGCAACTTTCTATTTATCTGCACTTTGAAATGCATTGGTGGGGGAAATTATTATTTAATTTAAAAAAAATTGTGAATTTAAAAAAAAGTTGCCGCAGTCTTCAACTGTTTGGTAACAAGAAAAAAAAAAGACTGGTGATACAGAAATCAAGAATTAACATCAAATATGAAGATCGAAACATTGCACAATATGCCGAGCGAAAAACAATAGATATGGCAGACACTACATGTAACACAAGTTTGCACGCAATAAAGAGATTCGGCAAAATTACACTTCATCTGTGTACTCGCTACGAAAAACGGATAGCACGAGTATGTGTGCACCAACGTAATGAGCAATTATTAGATTGAGACTCTAGAATAACACCAAAACCTATACAAAAAATAGTTCATGAAAAAAAAAAAAAAACTATTTTCATACATATCGCTGAAATTGCACTAAAATTTTATCACTTCGGTTTAAAAATAATTAGTATTTATTAAAGGTTTTATTTCAACACGTTCAGTCTCTAGTTCTATGATCGTGGGCATGTTGCACATGAAGGATATTTATGGTGCGTTCTGTACACAGCGAGGAATCGGTACATAATGCCTTGAGAGTATCTAAAACAAGTAATCTGATTGGCAAATGCTACCACGCCTCTTTGTTTATGAATGGCTGATGGTAACGGCGTTGGGCACGTAGCACGTTTTTAACTGGTCGTAGGCTACACAGAAAAAAAGTCTTAAGTTCTTGCAACAAAAAAATAACTATTGAGGCATTTTTTTTAACGTTTGTGTTGAAGTAAAATTAATAATGTTGTGACAAAGTTAGTAATGTTAACCATTTACAAAGTCTTATATTAATAGAATGCAAATTTACTGTTGAAGTGTTGATGTTAATAAAGCCTAAAGTAATGTTGCCGCAAACAAAAAATGTATTATGCTAAAAATATCAGCAAGAACAAAATAGTTTGTGTTGCATTAAAAGCAGCTGGAATACGCTGTGTGTGGTTGGACAGGCCCCGCCTGCGTCAGTGACTACGTCTCTCGACGATGAGTTACTGATGGCCTAAGGTGATCTGGATTCCAAGTGATAGCCAACATTACAACACGGTAAATGTTTTAATTTTTTTTTAAGTAAATAAACATTTTTGTAACACCCCAACTTAAAGGATGTATGTTTAGAACACACAGTTATAAGGAACATACAAAATTAATATTTATCTGTTTTTGTAATAAATATTAAGTGTACAATACTTTGTTGTTGAAATACGCATTACGTTTATACAGTACGCAGCAATGTGTTGTCATGTTTGCTTCTCGGCAACAATTTCCCGAAAGCATCGTGAGTAAAAATAATATATAAGGCCTTTATATATTTATTACTGTGAAGGTCCTTCGTGGACAGGGATGTGAAAAGGCACATGTCAAAGAACTCCACCAGTGTAATAACTGAAATGCGGCAAGGAAAACCACTTGGTAATAACTTCCCAAAGTGCAGTCTGCCAAACCGAACTTACGACCTGCCGAGCCAAACGCGAGTCAGACATCGCTAGAGCCTGAATAAACACGCTCGGTAGAGATACTTTCAGGTTCATTTAGTTAGTAAGTTGCCACCACGGCATGAAAAGCCAGGGCGATAAATAAACTCTATAGAATTTTTAAAAAATGTCGGACCGTGGCTGTTTTGCAGACACGGCCGTGTGTTTTAAGTCAAATTGTCTGCGTTAGCGGGTGAAATTTTATTTGGGATATGGGAATAAAATGATACTAAAGAAATGTTTTATTTGGTTTCATAGCTGAAATCGACCAATCTAAGCGAGTTATTTCGTTTGGCACCAAAATCAGTGCGATAGCACACACTGAAAAAAATTGTTTTGCGGCGACCAACAAAATTTTATTGGTGACCACAAAATTATTTTGCCAATATATACATCACAAAGTATTTTATAGCAACAACAAAAGTTTTTTGTCATTCCAATATTTAGTGGCAACTATAAAATAACGTTTGTGGTTACCACCAATTAAAAACTAAAACAAAAATTGCTAGGAGCGGGACTTCAACCGTGTACCATTCATATGCGAGCTCAATGTGTTACCGTTGCGCCACCTTGATTGACTTTTAAATACTGCCTGAAGAATGTAAGTAAAAAAAGTCTAATATGTTACACACTCGACAAGGCCTGCACACTTCACCTCGTGGAAAGTTTTTTTTTTTTAATCATTTTCGTGTAACATTTACTTACTAAGAAGAAAGTAACGATATATACGATGTTCTTAAGAATATCCCTCATTAATTAGTTCGTAATCTGATGCAAAGATACGAACACGGACAAATATGGTGTCGTAGCCAGACAGAAGGTGGCCACTGCGAATATGCCAGTCAAGAGCGCATGCGCAGAATATAATGAATTTAGTATTGTAGAAGCAGCAAAATTTTATTACTGTGGATGACATTAATGCTTTTGCTGCCAACTAAATGTTTTGGTGGCAACCAATAAGTTTTTTGTTGATAAACTAATATGTTAGTGAGTATTAAATAACGTTGGTACTTGTCGATCTACGTGTTATTGGCCACCACAAACTGTTTTTACCAGCAACAAAATTTCGCATTGGAAAGCATCAACCAAACAGTTTTTGTAGCCACTAACAAATATTTTCTTTCAGTGCACCGGAGTCGCAAGATAGTGCGCCCGGAAATGTTCGCCCACGGCCACAATTGCCACGGGCCCCCAAACACGCCTCGCGCATGCGCGGAGACAACTCAGGATCGTGCCCACAACGTGGCCGTATACCCGATCGAACGAGACTGCATTTATTCCAATCATGCTATTAGTCACGAAGTTATAGTGCCGGAACGGGCCACCCTGCAAATGTTAGGCTACGTCGCCTTTCCGTCCCGGTCTGATTGTAATAAGTCAGTCCCGAATTAATCTACTTGCGGTAGTTAAATTTTATGATGGACGCTGTACCTATGTGTCGAGCGTGCTTCTGTCTCGTCCACTGAACAACGCGCTGCGAGTTCAGTGACATCAGCATTAACCATTCACAAATGTGGGATGTAGAAACTTCATAGAATCAGATTACTCAGAATGCAGATGCTCAAAACACCGACCACCAATTCCTTGCTACGTGCAATCTCAGTCCGTGAATATCCTTAATGCGCGGTGCGTCCTCGAACGTGGACGTGGGGACTGAACGGGTCAAACACGTATTCGCGCCAAAAGAATCACGTTCGTGGGGGCTGTGCTGTGTGGCGAACGCTGCCGTCGCTTCCTCGGAAGAGCCGCATCCCCACGTGGTTCGCAGGACCGCCCCTCTCCGTGCGTGGCACGCGTGTGGTGGAGTCAGCAGGCCGCTGGGGTGCGCCACAGTCTCGACTCGACGAGCATTTCACAGACGAGTGGATGGGTTGCGTCAGTCAGGAATCGTCCCTCTCGACGGTCCCCTCTCCTCTCCGGCTCGCATGGAGGACGTGCGTCGAGGAGGCAGCAGATAACGCTTCAAACATCCTGGCTGCCATTTTTCTGACTCATGCCAGCCGCCGTACACTATGTTTGCGGTCAAGTTATTTACATCTAGAACATTGTATATTTCAGATCATCGTGTATTTTAGACCATTGTGTATTTTGGACCATTGTGAATTTATCAGTCAGTTAACACTCAGAGTACTGCACCCGAGAGTAGCCTGGGTAACACTTGTGTAAAAATATTTTGTGCCAAAAAGAAATAATAACTGGGTCAGATATAGCTACACCATGTAGCAATTTTTATCATAACTATGTTAGGAAACAACTACAAATGGCAACAACAATTTCCGTAACAATATAACAAAACTTTGTTCTGAAATGCACGTGATTGACTGCATGTACATCCTGTTACGTACGAGAAAAAAACATTTGTTTGTAACACGACCAACTCCACGCTTCGTTGGCTGACAGCCGGCCAATAATGCAAGTCTGGCCAATAGGACGGCGGTGAGACTGAATACCAATACTACGTCGTATCCGTGCAGTGGCGTATACACGCGACTCACTTCTACCTTGTATTTGATATTGGTACATGTGTGCCGACCTCAGTGTGTTAAAAATCTCTTAACAGACATGGGTAATCTGTCGAATGAACAGGGAATCAGCATCAGACTGTGGCATTCCCTGCTATGTCTTGAGAAACGTAAAAGACGTTATATTAAGCAAATATAAATAATTCGTAATCCGTTAGTCATTTTGGAGGTGAGTTTAATTTTACCTCTACCCCAAGACATAATACGCCACGCGTTCCCAATGTGACCACACTATTAATTACCCTGTTCGCCCACATATAGTAGAACAAAAAATAATAGCAAACCTACACCAGTCGTTTCGCAACGAAAAATATTTCATGCTTAGGTAATTAACAAATGTTATGAATTCAACCCGCTTTTCAAAGTTAAAAACCTAAACTGTTCACGGTTATTTACCATTTTAAGTCACAAGCGAACATTTAGACCAGTGAAATTTAGCCACCGTAACAGTCGATAAGCCGTGCAGATATTTTCACTGCTTGTCAGTGATTTAGCTTTATTTTCACTATATCGGATTTAATAGTGTGCAATAATTGGGCAGGAGTTTAGAGATGTTTGATGCCATGCTTTAATTTTAACCTTCTTGGTATCTGTAAAAAAAAAATTCAACCTTGTTTTCGGGTCTATGTAAAAGCTAAAAGAGAATTAAGCGTCATAAATAACTGTTCCGTTTAGAATAATTGTCACGTTTAACATCGCGCGGTCCTACCTACAGTGCCCTGTGCAACGCTCGATTGCGGATTCCGTGCTTGCAAATGACGGGTCACGCCAGGGGGTTGGGCTGAGACCGATGGTTGTTCGTCCCCCTCGCCACTAGAGCTACGTGCATCACTAGCAACGACGCCAGTAGATATGTGTCTTTCCAACAACTTTCCAGTGATCTCAAAATTAAACTATTCATTTAAAGGAACTCATGGAAACGAATCTTTTACATTGGTTAATGTGAGATATGATTTTAGTATGTCTCCCGTTTGAAAATGCGTTTTTCAAAATCGCACTTTTTCATCAGGCCAGTAATGTGGACTATGGAAATGCTATAATTATAATTCCACCTGAGACAAACGATACAAGAAGTAACTGATATAACTAGTAAGCCTACTTTCCTCAACATAGATGTAATTAATTTTTAAATAAGTTCATAAAATCTGAGTTGATAGGTAGGCCTTGACTTGTCTTTGATAGTAATAACATTAGAAATGAAAAAAAAACAAAAAGGAGGCAACATTAATGAGACAATGACAAACACACGCGTGCCTTACCCGAGACTTGAACCCAGAAAACCTCGTACAATAAGCTAGCGTGCGATGCACTCCATTATGGAGGTCAGATTCGGAGCATCAACTTCGGATTTAATTAGTCTTATGTTTTGAATTATAGGGTTAACTAACCTAACATATTTACAGAGCCATCATTTAGAAAATATGTGACTGTGCCACTGAAAACGTGTAATTTTTTCAATGTCTACCGCAGTACTATTTGTGTGAAGAATTTGGTGAAAATCGGCTGTTTTCTCCCTGAGATATGCCACAGAAAACTTTATTCTCTTTTTTGATGTTATCGTACAACATTTCCAAGGAAGAAAGAGGCTTTATATATAATGCTTCTCATGTATGGTGTCTACATACCAAATTTGCTTGGATTTGGTCAAATTGTTTAATATATATGGCATGTACTGATTGTTGCCTGAGACATGAGACAAAAAAGCTATTTTTTATTGGTGGGGCTATTATAAAAAAATGTCAGAAAAATGAGACACTGCATAGACATATTTGAAGATTGTAATAAGCACAGCCATCATATAAATTTAAGTTGAAATGTGATTCGTTGATAAAATATACTGAGTTAAAATATTTATATAGCCACCATTTTGAAAATAAGTGCCTGACCCACTTAAACATACCAGTTTACCCCAACTACTACAGTACTATTTGTTTGCCAAATTTGGTAGGAATCTGTAAATTGTTTCCCGAGATATGACATATAAACTTTATTTATTCGCATGTCGCTATCTTACAAAATGGATGACAACAGATGCTCTGTGTAGATACAGTTGATAGTTTGTAATTTTCTACTGGTAGCATACGAAGTTAATTTGGAATTGATTACATGGTTTCGACGATATATCGTTCTAAGCTAAAATAGCTATATAGCAGCTATTTTGTAAATACGTGTCTGGCATGCTTAAAACATACCACTTAACATTCTCTGCCTCAGTACTACTTGTTTGATAAATTTGTTAGGAATCGGCCAATTATTTCCCTAGATATGACATAATTACTTTTTTTATTCGTTAAGAGCTATCGTCCAAGATGGCCAACAAAAATGCTTATATGTTGGTATGTGTGATGCTTCTAACATATACTGTAAATATACAAAATTTGGTCGAATTTATTTAAATGGTCTGGCAGATATGCAAAAAAAAAAAACTAATTAATTTGTGTGGCCGCCATTTATAAAGTAAATACCAAATCAAGTTCAATCCCTTACGTTTACTTTGCTTATCTCAGTATTATTACTTACCTGCCAAATTGTGAGATTTGGTTTAATAGTTTTCGAGATATAATGAAAAACTTTTATTTCTTAATTTGGTGCTATTTTCCAAAATAGCGAACCAACAACAAGATCCATCTCAAAATTTTATGCCTACAGGATGCTCTGCCAGCATACAAGATTTGGTTTAAATCGGTTTAATGATTCCCGAGATATGACATTTCACCTAAAATATTAAAATGACCGCCATTTTGAAAGTAAGTGTCCGAAGTGGTCTAAAACTTGAAAAGTTAGGTGTCCTTAATAGGTGCTATATGTGCACCAAGTTTGGTGAAATTCGGTATACGTGTTCAAAAATTGAAAAAAGGGGGGGGGGGGACAAACACACGCACATAAACACACAAGCAGTAAAGTGATCTCATGAGTCTTTCTTTCCTTCGGAAAGTTGGCTAATAATAGCTTATAATACATTTAATGTAACAGAACATGAGTTCGATAAAGCAGGGTTCATGGCACTATCCCCTATTTGTTAAGGAAATATTAGAATGCTTCAAAATGATAAAATGTTCCTATTTGCAAAAGTGTCTTATTTACATCCAATAACGCTGAGGTGATTTTTGAAACCTGTCTGTTACTTAATGTAATATAAAGTAATTTAATAAGTGTGAATGATTTAAAACGAACTTTTTTTGTGTGTTTTCATTTCAAATGCCAACGAATATTAGGACTGAAAGTTTGTATGATGTCGGGGGTTTTATAAAATTTATATTTAAGAAAGTTAACATACGCGTAAAGTCGCTACCAATTTCTGTTATAAGACGGTACGAAGCCAGAGTCCACTGTCCTCTACGTACCCAAGTAGAGATTACTCTGTTCATCGGCTGCCGCCAAAGACTGATTATTCTCTTACACCCGAGAACACGGAATGCAGTTATAAGGTACTGGAAATTGACAATTGGTCGTAAGTCATGAAGAGCGTGTCGGATGACCGGATGTCCAGTGACACGCATAAAACTGACATATGCTTGTATGCCATTTATCTTGTTGCCAAATTACAGTCTGAAACGGTAGCATCTGTAGTTACTAGTAAACCAGTACAATTTGACTAACTACGAAGAAAAAAAATGGAGGTGCGTGTACTTATGTACACGCGTTAGAAGTTATACTTCTTTGGCGTGACTAAAATCAAATTTGATATGCGCATAACCCAAATGCTGGTTGCTAAGTAACAGCATGTATTATCTGCTTGTTTGCAATGTTCACTGTCGAATTTCGTTACACTGCGCGTGCGAAACTTTCGTTGCACACTAACTTTTACCCTCAACATGCCAAAAGAAGTATAACTTCAAAAATCAGTAACAAACCTAACATCAATATCAAAACATTCAATGTAAAAAAAAACTATTTTATCATATAAATATGAAGCATAGAGTTTTTCCAAGAAATAATTTTCCAAGATTCTAAAACATGTAAGCATTCATTAACATGAAAAGCAATTAAAAATGCAAACGGATTAGACGGAAGCAGTTTAAACGCAAACGGTTCGAGTGTAAAATCAAAAATAGTTGATGTTTGAACTGTTTCCGTTTGGAACTGTTTTTTATGTATCGTTAATTTTTTTCTTGTAAATTAAAGCTTAAATGGTTAAGGTCACTGTATAACTATTTCTCGCAAAAAAGTTGTTTTCGTAATACATATTAAAATTGATGTTTTTACGTGTATTTTTATAGTGTTGTGTTGTTTTAATGGAAAACTTTGTTATTTTCGGCTTAGTCAAAGAGTGATGGTTTTCTTGTACCATATCTACCGACGACGCATTACGTCACATTTATTTAATAACAAAGGACACTTTGCCCACGGCCCCGCGATTTCGTCAATTGCTTGCTGTGAAGACGCAATATTACTTCTGTTCTCGTCCGCACACTTCGCGAATATTTCAAGAATACTAATACAGATAAAGAGTGATGATATCAGCAGATTATGAAGATATATTTCGCGTAAGTGTTGAACACTTTTGCATCCATGATCACCCCCTGTTGACATCAGTCAACTGTCCGACACCTACGTGTTGATAGCAAATATGAGTTGCAATGAACTCATTAACAGCGCTTTAAACGTGAGCAGCAAGACAATAAACTTTCACTTGCATTATTATATGTTATAACATATGATTGGTTTATTTGTATTACACTGCTGGCGATTAAAATTGCAACAACAATAAAGACGCACCTGAACGACTCTACGTTGGGAGATTACGTAGAGCAGGGTAAGGCAAATACAATGACGTAATTAGTTGTTCAGCCGGGTGGTGCAGCACGTGTGCCAATCACGTATCTGATAAAACGGTACAAAATATGAGGATTGGGAGTCGCTAGATGGTAGTGGCAAAACGTTTCCCCGCCGTTCGCGTGCACTAGCGGAGTGAACATGCCTCGTCAAAGAACATGACAACTACACGAACTGGTTCCCGACTTCGATCGCAGGAAAATCGTGGCCTATCTGGATTGTGAATTATCCTACCGTGAAATTGGTTTTCACGCTGGAAGAAATGCAACCACAGTGAAGCGGATATGGGATCAGTAGGCCTAGAAAGGACGGGCTGAGCGACAGGTAGGAAACCAACGGCCCCGTTGTACCATCAAACACGACGACAGACATCTGGTGCGCATGGCGATTACGGGTCGTACAACCTCATAAAACACCCTCGCTCAGAAGTTCATGCATGTGGTATATCAATATGTGTCCGTACACACCATGCATCGCTGTATGTAGTATCAGGGCATCATGTAGAGTCGTCAACTATTGCGTCTGCCACTGACGACTGCTCACCACGGGTACCTACTGTGGCAATTGTGCGTTAAACGTCGGGCCTGAAGGGACGAATGGCAGGTCATCGTCTTCCTCGACGAATCCCGTTTCTGCTTGCAGCACCACGATGGTCGCACGCCTGGCCAAGTCCTGCATTATGCAGCGTCATACCGGCCTATCACCTGGAATTATGATGTGGTGTGCCATCGAATTCCAGTCCCGCTCGCGCCTAGTCCACATCGCTGGTACCCTGACTACCAACCATTACATCGCGGAAGTATTTGAGCCTGTCGTTGTCTAATATCTTCAGGTACAGCCTGGGACAACATGAGTACAATGCGCGACCACATGTGGCACACATCGTCCGACTGTTTCTGGATGATCATGTCACACAGCTTCATTGGCCTACGCGTTCACCGGATCTCTCACCCACCGAAAACGTGTGGTCCGTTGTCGGACGACAACTGGCCTACCACAGGACACCCGCGGTCACAACGAATTAACTTTCGGCAAACGTTGAAGCAGTATAGGCTGAGGTATCCCAGACGTACATCCAAAGTCTCTTCTCAATGCCGCGTCATGTAGCAGCGGTTATTACCGCCCGTGGTGGGGCCACACAGTACTAATTTGCTCATGTTCTGTAAGTCATGCCAAGCTACAAGAGTAATCAAGTCTCCTGTGTATGATGTGTGTTCTATCCAATAAATCTGGTTTGGATAGCTCACGTCCTTCTCGGTGTTGTAATTTTCATAACCGGAAGTTAATTTAAATTTATTTTTAGAATTGTAACTAAAACATATGGGAATTAATTTACATACAATAGTGTTATAAATGAAAGGAATCAAGCGGAAACAGTTCAAACGCAAATGTTTCAAGTGTAAAAAAAGCCCGTATAAATATTTCGTGTTTGAAAATTTTCTATTTAAACAGTTTTTCATGTGTTATAAAAATGTTTTTGTATTTGTATTTAAATGAATGCTTGTCTTTTTTAGGTTCCTGTAAAATTATTTATTTATGAACTGGTTTTCGTTAATTTATAACGGCATCGATGTTTCACGTGGATTTTTGTAACACTGTTAAATTTTTTAATGGAAAAGTCTGACATTTTTTACCCACCGTTGGTGAAAGCGTGATGGATTTCTTATATCTTGCTGACGCTACGCCACGCCACGATTTTTTTTAACCATACAATGAGTGGGGATACCGGCAGTTAATTGAAAGATACTTCGCGTCAGTGTTGAACACTTCAGAATTCACGACGACCCCGTGTTTACATTACGCAACTGTACGACACCTACGTACATCGCTTGTGTTGGCATCAAAGATGTACTGAATTCCCGTACTAACAACGCTTTAAACCGAGGTAGAGTGATATAAAAATTGTGATGTCTATGTGGTTGTAAGCTATTACAAAAACGTAGTTCCTTTTTAATATTTAAATTTCTTTTTCTAATTTTTAAAGGGCCGCGGTGGTGTAGTGATTAGACTACTCGCCTTCCATCTAGGCGAATCGGGGTCGCTCCCAAATTTTCGCATGTGAGAATCGTGCCGGAAGATGCCGCTGGTCCGCGGGTTTTCACGGCGATCTTCCGTTTCCGCCGCCCTTTCATTCCAGAGTTGCTCCATACTCACCTCGCTTCGCCCTCGCTGGCTCTCATGACCTCAACGTTAAGAGCCACCCAAATCTCTCCATTCCAATTTTTAAACGAAATTATTCCAAACACGTTTGTGGCTATAAACCGAGCCATTAAAATTGTTTGAGTGCCATAAAAGTGTTTGCTCGGGAAGTTAAAGCATTAAATTAAATTAATTATTTACCTCCGTGTCGGCAGTGCTTGTTGTAAAATAATATTACTATTCCTTAGCTCTTGCCGCACTGCGTTGTACCAGCAACTATTTACGGACAAACTTTAATTTTGTTTCTTCGTATCTCGTGCAACTCTGGCAATATTACAGGCCGCAGAGCACAAGTTAGGAGTTTCAAAACGGCCAATATAGCAGCCCTGACGAACTTGCACAGGTTTCCTCTTGCCTCTTAGGAAAATTGTTCGCCGCGTTCACTTTCTTGAAACTTTCTGCATTTCCCTCTCCTTTGCAACATTCATTAATCTCGTCCTTTTTTACCCTCCTGAGGATCTGCGTCAGAGAAGCAACTTCAACAGCTGAAGGACCGCCATCGCCTGCGTCCACACAAGCCTCGGCATTTGCAATTCATTTGGGTAGAAACTGATGCACTGTAGCAAACGTACACCGTAAAAAAAATCTAAAAAATACCTTCCTATTAAGCTAGTCCTGACTGTAAACTAGAAGCCGTACGTGCTAGCTTGAGTCTCAGATCGTCCTTCTGTGAAGTCTAGGAAGTTTTCTCAGGAACGATCGAACTTCGCACTGTACGAAATATTTTCTGGTTTATTAGATTTCTTGCTGATTTTTTCTATGAATAATAAAAAATTGGAAAATACCACCAAAGGCAACAACAGTTCCTAATATATGCCGTCTCTATTAATATAAATTAAAAACAATTATCACGAAAAAATAGTTACAAAATAAAAACAAAAAAAGACTGTACATTTGGTTAAATCCTTCATTTACATCACTATCCTGGAGAAAATAGGACGCGTCTATGGAGGCTTTTATATATCATAAACGATCAATTTAAAGTGACCTAATATGGCAACTGATGCAGTTTTTTCACATGTCCGAAAACTTTCCCCTTTTCCCCTAGATAAATAAATTCATTAGGCCTACAACTTCAACCATCTTCAACCGGATATTCGTACATCTTCTTACGTGAGCCATTACAGAATAATAAAATAACTGTGCAAATTTTCAAAATTATAACCTATTAAAAAATTTGATGGTGTCATTGTGTTACTTAACTTGTATGTAATGTTACGTCACAGACCTTAACAACATCAAATACCCGCATAAAAACCAAACTTGAAAATCTGATTTTCTGTTTACACTTCAAATGAAGCAGTTTTCATGTAACATTGGAAACTTAATATCAAATTCATAAATTTACAGGGTAAATATTACCTCTACCAATAAACTTTGGCAGGTGATTCCTCATAGAAAAATAGGTCCAAAAAATTATATATGACCTACAGCCTAAGTTGATTCCGGAAGGGTGTGCCCACATTTGAAAGCGTAGCTGAAGCTGATGATTATTACTAGTATCATAGCCAGAATGAAAGACAAATATCAGAGTTTCTGGACAATGCATTATTTAACGACAATGTGCAAAGTATAAAAGCTTGGGTGCTGTTATCTACCCTCTTCCATAAAAACGGATGGGTTAGAATCCATTTTGAATAGTTTGTGTGCCTTTATTATTTTCGAGACGTTTATTTCTTTGTCTGCAGCGTCACGGACGATCATATTTGCATGCGTGTGTGGCAAGTGCCAAGTTTAATTGCATCAACACGGTAACCGTTGCTGGATTTTAGAAAGAGGTGGCATGGCTGATGGTTCACGGACGTGGGAAATAAGTAAATTATTACGTCAAAATCTGGTTACATCTTTGATACAACGTGCACGACAGTCCTCAGAGTAGCAATGACGTCACGTGGTGCCGTGGTTGGCGTAGTGGCTAGAGCGTTCGCATCCCAACAAGAAAAACCGGCTTCGATTCCCGGTAGGGTCACACCCGGACTTTCGCATGTGGGAATTGTGTCGGACGATGCCGCTCGGCGACGGGTTTTATCGGGGATCTCCAGTTTCCTTCACCTTTGCATTTCGACGCTGCTCTTTACCCACCTCGTTTCACCTACATCGGCTCCCAAGACCTCGTTGCTAAGAGCCACACAAACATCTCCACTCCAACACCGTCAAGCATTTAGTCCATTCAGGGTCACTTCCAACTTTTCAGAAGCCCTGCTTTAGTTCTACTTCC
Organism: Clitarchus hookeri; assembly: GCA_002778355.1. Classification (NCBI taxonomy): domain Eukaryota; kingdom Metazoa; phylum Arthropoda; class Insecta; order Phasmatodea; family Phasmatidae; genus Clitarchus; species Clitarchus hookeri. The sequence continues at coordinate 1,098,527 of NQII01000064.1, read as the reverse complement.
AAGATATTCCTCCGCTTCATCCAAACGAAGCTTAACCAAGTACAGAAAGTTAAACCAAAGGGACTCGCGCGTACTCGGTATAATAATATTTTTCATAAGAACTAGTTATTACTACCCATTAACAACACACCTATTTTCTCATTATTAATGAAAAACAATCATTTATAGGTAGAATATAAATACATGTTAAATTTAACCAAAAATAAGGAACTTTATGTTAACTCGGGTATAAAACGCTTGTGATACATGGCAAATTTAGGAAACTACGAAGTACGTCACACATGGTGTGGTTTTTGTAATGTTTGTTTCAAAAAGTATGAAGAAACCTGGAATAGACTATATAACTGCCCAAACGAAGGTTTGGCTCGCGCGGGTGGACCGTTACACGATGTTCACAGCGCATTTCCGGGGATTTAGCGGGGTGAAAGCTCCGGCACAAGCACGAAGCTACTCCCAACTACCTGGAAGACGGAGGTCCTCATTAGACAGCATTAACGGTGACGCGAAGGAGACTGGAGTCTATGCAGTGGGCGCAGCCTCCTAGCTGCGACATGGTCGGACTCGGTAATAACTTCAAGTTTCCAAGCACAACAGCGCGTCACCTTGTGCCTCGACGCTTAGGAATTTGTGCTAGAGGACCAAGACTATGGCGTTAATGAGTACTTAATAATGTTACCGGCAGCCTGGGCCGTCAAACGACGTGGAAAATCTTTGGAACAATTGAAAACGTTTCAAATACTGTTCGATATTATTAATTGATTTTTACTTACGAACTCCTGTTGAGGGAGAGAGAGAAGTGGGCGGCTCCTATAGACGAGGTGGTCAACGTAGATGGCTATGGAGTGAGGTGAAGACGAAACAAGAATGAAATGCAATGGTGGGGGAAACAGGAGTATCCCGAGAACTAACTGAACCAACAGCCACGTCCACTACTATCTCACAACTAACTGCCCGCGCGGCATTGAAAGGTTGACCTTATTGTCTTTGTATATTGAGATTATCGTCCCCAATGGTTCCCGGTGGTTCAAAGCATGAAATGAGCCAATTATCTCCAAACCATGCGACCTCCTAAAATCCGCATACACGTAGGGTGACATACATACTGCTCCTAAGCTCACAAATAAACACTGCATGCATGGCGGTGTACGGTTAACCTTATCGTTCATGTCTATGGAAATTACCGTACCCGAAAGGATTAAGTGATTAGTAATGTTTTCAGTGAATTTTCGAAATACAGTAACCACATCGATACGCCTGTGAACTACCGGGAACCGATTGCGATTGACCCCGCAAGTATCGGCGAGTTAGACGCAAACAAGGGCAACAATTACGCGGTGTAAAGGAAGATAGTATGGACAATGAAGCGCCGGGCACGTTCACAAAGTTTCCACACGCGGCACAGAAGTGCGAGAAGGCTCTTGTTTGAAGGAAGCCACGAGCGAGCGCTGCTCAGCGATGGCATTCTCCTTGCAGAGCAGCCGCGGGGGAGTCTTTGATCTCCACGCTCACGAGCAGTCACTGCACGAAGCGGAAATGTCACTCGTATTCATGACTCACGTTTGATTTATTATTTCCTCAAAACCACCAAGGGTTCCAGGCATCACTACAATGCGCCATTGTCAACTAAACCTGACATAAATCGTTCCCAATACATTACCAATTATTTCCCGTACTGAAATAAACAGTTGTTTCATCCACAAAATGCTTATTCGAACAATGTTAAACACGTGAAAGGTTTACGTTACCGGATAATTCTGTGGAACCTAACTCAAGATCTCCGATGAACATCAAAACTTATTTTATTCTGCCAACTACGTATTTATTTGAATCGGTAGGCCCCTTTTGTTGGTAAAACAAAATTAAATGATCAACAATTTTTTGGTTGAAATAATTGCTTTGTTTTGTTGTAATTGAGTTATATCAACCAAAGTTCTATTAGTTACAAAATTTTTCTCTGAAAGTAACGATCTGCGTAAGCATTATATTTAATTTGTTTAGGATATTAGCTTTCTTTTATTTTAGTATTCATATATTATCGACTTGATGCACTATAGACACTGGCCCAAGCTGAATATATTCAATGTTTAAAAGCTTCGCAGACAAGTGCAGCGCCCCTTGATGTAACATTGCGCATTCTTTAGGTTATTTCATATGCAATTTTCTTCCCATTTTTCTTTGTACACTTGGCCTAGAGGTCCGAAGAAAAATATTCTTAGTGATACGCGATGAAGTGTGAGAAGTACCAGTTCAGCTTTGAGAATGAATATTCATTTGTTTAGCATCCCACAATTCATGTTAAAAAGGGTTATAGAGGGTATCGTCTCTAAACAAAAAATCTGGGTCCGTTTATATAGAAACTTACCAAATTCAGCCAATGTGGGAATTTAATACTCCTGAGTAAAAGTGCCTTTGAACGTCCTTTTAGTTACGATGTTGTTTAAAAATAACTAGCTGTGATCGTGTCGCTTACAAATGCGGGAAGAGTCCGTGCGTGGGATTCCATCTCACTGCATGGACACATGCGTATCCTTAGAACAAGTATTTGTCAACATAAGCAATTACACTGTGCAAACGAAAATTATGAAAGCGTTTACAGTGTAAAATGAGAAATCTGTACTCTGCATACAGTAGACGTTTTAAAATTCTACTGAAATGGATGAGTTGAACAGAAACCTCGCTATGGTAAAGCACTAATTTTATCGTTGTTTTAACGATTAAGTTCAAGCAATCAATGTCGATACAACGAAAACTAGGGCACACATACGTTTTGCGTACTTAACATAATGAATGCCATGTAGACACTATAGAGCTTGATACACGGCAGGGTTAACTGAGGGTGGATCCCTATGTGGAGTACTACACCGACATGTTTTAAGTGTTCTACTCAGAACGAATAATAATACTGGGAAACCATTGAAGTACATTGTAACAGTTGCATTTAAACTGACAAGATGTGTACTTTCAGATAAAGTTGAGGGTGTTCTCCAGTACTCCAAATTTTATCCAGCAATTTATTTGAATTGGCGTGGTTAATACATTCGTATTCTATACTTAGTAATGATACCTTTACTGCTGTTGATATCAGCTGACACGCGGGACTACCCTATGCCCCTGCTTCTTGTGAACACGTCAATAGGCCGTTACGTCTTGTAGCGACTTCCGGTAGGCATATTTCCGATTGGTCGAGGGTGCATTGCACTTAAAACAATCGATAAAACTGTGAATTGTTTGCAATAACGGTTATTTTTTTCTTGCTGAACGTAGGTGTCAAGGAAATAAAGTATTTTGTAATTTTTACAAGATAAAGATGTGAAATGTGCAATCCAATAATGTATGCCTGATTTGACAGATACAGAGTTTATTTATAATATAACAAAGTAAAATTCACTGTGAATGTCAGAAGTAGTTGGGATGCGAGAAAAATTTCGGTATTATTCTGTCCTTGCTTCATTTGCTTCCTGTGTAGCCTTGTAAATATTTTATTTCCCTGTTTTCTAGAAAAGCGCAGAATGACAGTGATGTACGTCCACTTTAGTAACGACCACGAAAACGTTAGGAATGTAGCTAGGTCAGGAACAACAGAAAACCTTTTTCCTATTTTATTGATAAATATTAACGTAAATGAAATTTTTTTAAATTAAAACTAGTTAGAGAGTACAGGAGCTTTCTCAAGTGTCCCACCAAATAATGACACTAGTTCCGATTAAAAGTATGAAATCGTCATACGTGAGAATTTACACAAAATTGCTTATCTTTTGTGTCCCTGTGCATTTACCAAATGCTTTTTTTTTTTTATTAAGAACGTATTTTTTACAGGTGTTTGATTTTGACATCAGCCCTTTGCTTGACTTATACCTACAACCTATTTAAATGTCTTTATTGCCTCTGTTTCTAATCAGAATAAAATATAAACTAGTGCCTTGTATCGGTACAATGAACACGCAAAAACAAAATTTACCGAGGGAAAAAAAATTGTCTATGAATTATACACATACATAATAATATCAAAGCGTTAATATGCCCTTATTTGTGAATTCGTTATGCCATTTCACAACTAAGTAAAAATAGAAGTCCATAAGTAGCTAGAAATAATTTAGTGTTACACTTACATACGTAGAGTCTTTCACATGGCTGCCCTATACTTCCGTTTTACAGGTTACGTCATTGTGTAATATTCTTTAGCTTCGCTAGAGATACCGGGAAATCACCAACATGATACAAAATTATCCTGATTATTTGAGGTTCATTAAGAATTATTTATGAGATATAGGCCTTATAAACGTAACCTCAAGGAAACAGCATACAAATGCGTGTATGTTATCTATTAGGAAATTTGTCGCTGGATATGGCTCGCTTTCTATTATTCTGGGCCAGTAACTATACTTTACAGTAAGCGGCTGCCTCTGACTTTCACCCAGGATAATCGCATGCGTATGAACATCCGTGATCTCGTACATAGTTTCAGAATATAGAATTTATGAAAATATCCTACGGATTTGATCACTGTCGGTTTTGATTAATGTCGATTTTGGCTACACAAACATTTTATGTGCTAATTTTAAAAAGATTATTATTCCTTTTTTAAACAATACCAACTAAGATGCGGATATTGAAAAACAAATTAACAACCTGTAATTATTTTTTTGGTGGTAATGCATTTTACCAGCTCAAATAAAAATATCTTAAATGACATTCCATTTTCAAGAGGCAGTGTCAACACTTGAATCCATTTCAAACCGACCGTTAGCTATTCACTTCATTCTAGAACGAAATAATTGTATGTATCGAGTGTGACACAACGGTAAAATGTATTAATAGTTCGTTATTTTACTATTTACTTATAAGTGTGGAACAAATGCTTTACTGATAAATCTGTGACGATATATTGAAATTTAGATTAGTTCTGAACAGTGCCTCTGACTATACACAGTTTGTGTGTTTTAAAATGAAAATATAAGTGTCTACGTGGATTTTAAATCGCCAAGACGAGTATTGAAAAGTATTTACAGCGTTTAAAGAACGTACAAAAACTGAACAACCACACAATAGGTTGGAAGGCTGCGGTACGCGACGTTCGATTTCTAACCCGTGCATGGAGACTGAGGGAAGAGAAAGGCAGCATATTTCACAAATATCCGTGGCTGATATTGCCTAATCCAGGCGCAATAACATTCCACCAGTGTGATTGTGAAGCGCTCCCCCACGGGCGAAATTGCTCGGAGGGGGAAGCATCAGGGCTGCGTGTGTGCGCGTGCATGTGGGGGATGCAAACTTGGTGGGGGGAGTGTGCCCGCTATGCGTGCGGGGGGAGGGGGGAACGATATTGAATTCCTCGCGTTCCCCTGCGTGAGAAACGCAGCGCGGCGAATATTATTTACACCGAACATCAGTCAATATCGGAGGGCGAGCGAAATCCGGCCCGCCCATCGCAAATTTTCGATTAAGGGTGCACAAACAGCTGGCCCACAGGCACGCGCGCCTAGCCTTTGTCCAACCCAGCCCCACGCGGTCCCGATTCGCCTTAAGACTCTTCAAGTGCCTACATTTGTTTGCCGTGTTATTAAGATATTTCACGAATCTGTGATACAATTCAATAAAAATGCCATATCAGGTTAAAAATAACTCTCGCATTCTGTATTTCGGAAATTTATAAGCATTTTAACATTAATATTGTGCAAAACTAATTGCAAAAAGTTATACGAGCACCATGTTTGATTTTAGAGGAAGTGTTTCCTGAAGTCTTGGGAACACCACGAAGAAACTACTTCGAAGTCTGACATATTGTTTGTCTGCGATTAATGCTTAACTTCAAAATATTTTGCATTTAAATTTTATTGTCAAACTTAAAATAAAATTGCAGCCGAACCGATTAAATAATTTTCATTTAATTTCTTTGAATTATTCTTATGACATCAGAAATTAATTAGAACTGCAGCCAAATAATATAATTGTACAAAATTTTTACATTTGTATGCCAAAATATAAAAATTATAAATTCTTATAACTCTGGTAATTAATTTTCGTGAAGTAATTTCTCATGTTTTTCTACTTTTATTAAATTACTATTTAATGTAATAAAATAGAATTATAAAATATTTTAAAAATATACAAAGACATTTTGGGCACTTGAACGCCCTTAAGGGGGAATTATTCTGGCATCTTGGATTTATCTATATTTCTCCATCACTTAATTTTTGGAGTCAATATTAAAAAACCAAGCAAGTCAAGGCATAGGGAACATTTTAACAGTTATTTCGAAATCCAACTTAATTTATACATGAATAGTTTCACATCTGTGAACGTAATAAAATATTACCTAATTATTTAATGCCAATCCGACATGGGAAAACACACGTATCATTGAAACCGTAGAATTCGAAAAAAAATTGTTAATTAGTCCTATATGTCGTTTAGCTTTGATTTTTTTATGTCTGGTCATATATTCCCTTACGAAGATTTGTAAGAAAAATCAAAGATGGAATGGATACTACCTCCTTAACCCTTTCATTCCCACATTAATTGACTCTTCCATGTGTTGTGAACAATTAAATTATTATGCGTGCTGTACTTAAGCTGGCAGAGAACTTATTTCCTTATCGCAACCAATGTGATGTAAGCTTTGTGTTCGGTAATCAGTGATATGTACCAGTCACAACGTATAGCAGTTACACGATTTACGAATCAGTTACCATAAGGTAGATCACTGGGGAGCGAGCCTTGCAGTGTACAGCACTGTACAAATATAACTTTCCTGTTCAACATGTAGACAGTTATCTACAATGGGTATGAAAGATTAAGGCAGTAGAAAGTACCCCTTCCATCTTAGTTTTATTTTAATCTTTGTAATTAAATTTTATGATCAAACGTTAAAAATCAAAGCTTGACGTGACATAAGAAGAACACTTAACGGAATTTTCGAAGTTTGCATGGTTTCACGTGCACCAATAAATATTTTCCCATGTGTGAAAGAAATGATTAAATAGAAAGGGAACCTTCAATTACTGTTACATATGTGAAACGAATCACGCGAGAAAAGCAAGTTGGATTTCGAAATATCTGTTAAGATATTGCCTGTGCCTCAAACGTGGCTTTCAGATATTTAATCGGGAAATGAAGTTCTGTAAAAATATACATAAATTCTGTGTAACTCCCCTTTAAGGCTGTTCGCGGAACACAATTTTGTTTCAAGATTTTGAGGATATGTTATGGTTTCATGGCATTATTTCAATAATATATTGATAAAAATACTAGTATCGTTTCGAAAAATAATATACGTAATGTATTTTAAGTGTAAATATAATTTTAACTTAAAATCATATTTCGTACAAATTGCAAAAACTATTTTAATACAAATTTTGGTTTCAGCTGAAGTGTTTACTGTGGTCACACAAGTGGAATGTTGCAATTTTGTTGAAATCCAACGTTTGGTTTACCTACCGTACGAGTTTAATTTTCAACATTTATGACTTCAAATTTCATCGCAAAAGTTAGAATTTAAATACGGGTGAAGCGCATCTAATTTTTTCAAGAAAATATTGTTATAACATTTTGATGAAACAGAATATTATTTTAATCAGTAGCCAGGCGTAATTTTGTTAAATTTCAAAATTTGTACGAAGGAAGATATAAATTCCAAATTCATTATTTTTTTTCAAGTAAGTTTCTGCTACTGCCATACTTTTTTCAGACCATTATTTCACATTTCAGCGACAAATTCTGTAATTGGTTAAAAATGTAGAAAATTAATTTTTACTCTTGGTGAAAATGAAAGACTCACTTCACGGAATATTCCTAATACAGTTGCGAAGACCCGAGAAGTCCACGCACGCACACTGCCGTAATATCCATGACAGAAAACTTGTATTGTGTTACATAATCACCGAACAAAAAGCTAAGGAAAGTGAAATCATCACTTAGAAGGCGGACCTATTTATATGAACATTTTTCTCTAAAAGTCATTCTAAGCACAAACCAAACATGGGTTTTTTTTTTGGGACAAAAGTAGACAACATTTATTTTGTAATCAATCCAATAAATACATTTCGAAATGGGATTTAGTATGCTTCAATTCATCATAAGTACGTAGTCCTTTAATTATCTCAAACCAATAACGGTAGAATTTCTACACTTTCAGAACTGTATTAGACAAAATATTGGATATTCCGTGAAAGATAATTGAAAATAATAAATTATAAAATTTACAGAATATACCTAATGTCCTTAGAAATGAATAAATAAATGCACCAATGGCCTTAAACATGAGTCTGAAATCAGCTTGATGAGTTCCACAGTGTTGCGTAAATAGCTGTTGGATGTGTTCTACCGCACAGCTAGCAGATTCTTGCTGGCTGTTGACGACAAAGATAAGATTACGATATTTTAGCATACATGTGACGTTGAAAAATATTGTCATACAAACTTGTTTTTAAATATTTTTCACATTACTCAGAGTGATTTTCGATTAATTACCTCCACACTCTGGCGAAATAATTGCTTACACTTTCTTATTTTTTTATATAATGGCTTTCGAAAACCTGCAATTTTACTTATCCAGCGTTCGTTTGTGCCACACACACTATGAAGTGCTCGTGTCAATGCTACGATGACCTTTCAATTTTACTGTGGTGCTTGAAGACTATTTAGAATAACAAATTCACGATTCATTCCTTCAGCCAAACTTGGATCCTGGTGTTGCATGTAAAAATTATCTTTGCTATGGATCTCGTCACAAGTATAAATGCGACGATCAAGTGACGTTAAATAATCATAAACCAATTGGCTAAACATATATTGTTGAAAAACAGACTGTTAAAATTACGGCCATTCTCACTTTAACGCAGACAGAACGTAAAATAGCACGACTTTGGTTGCCATAGTATAATGTTATAGAACTTAAAGTCACGGCACTTTTTTTTCAATTTGACGCTATTATTATTAACGTTAACATGCGGGCACTTACGGAAAATTCTATTTTTTAAGAGCTAATTTAACTGAAAACAAGCCGTACCACCATAACATATACGTAGAAATTACACAAAATTTCTAAAACAAAGTGCATTTTTTAATCAGTACAAAATTTGTTAGTATATTTCTAGAAAATTGAATTGGCTTTCTTCATTGCCGTGATATAATTATATCCACATCATTCAATTATTTTTACACACAGGTGATACGTAGTTGAACCGCATTCTAAATTATTTTTGTCAGAATATTCAAGCGAATGAAAATGAACATCAAATAATCAAATACTGAAGGTGGTTTGGTCCCTAAAGCACAAGCATCACCTTAAATGTTTCATTTTGTGTTGGTTAACTAATTTGTTCACAAAAAATGCATTTAGTTATTTACATTCTCTAGTAATCCCAATGAAAATATCCACTTACTGTTTACTGATACTTGGCAAGTAGAAGGAACTGTGCAGTCCTACGCAACCTGCCTTGAAAATTGCGGACCTTGCCGAAGTAATCAATGAACTAACGACCTGTATCGAAAGAGACGCTTGACGCAAATCAGCACAACGAATTAACGTGATTTTTTAAACATTCTTTAGTTGATAAAAGTTACACTGATTACAGATACTTGAAATCAGACGCGTTTATATAAGTGTCAAATGAATTACTCACACGCACATACAAATCTGCATCTACGCGTTACTGAACAGTTTAAATTTTGTAAAATTAATTTTCATAAATCTTTAGTCTAAGCAACAACTTTACAGTTAACAGTTTAAGGGCAACAAATACACCGCCAGTCGCATTCTATACTCGTCAATACCGCTTTATGGAGGAATAAATTAGTAAAAAAGGTTAACATACATTCGCCAGTCCCCTGTAGTTACGGCTTGGTGTTCAAGAAGTACAGTATAAAGGTCATACATTGGAATCCATTATCAGGCACGGATAACGTCGGTTTTAGACGTAAGAAACGTTTATTTCAATAACTGTCATCCTCATTGCATTCCGCATACAATAACCAATTTTGCATATTTAATTTACGTCTGATTAAAGCCGTGAGTTAAATGATTATAGCTACATAATTACGAGAAAAAAACACTGGTTTGATTCTAGTATTGAGCAACTAAATAATTTTAGTTTGTTTTCTCAGTAATATTTCCTTCGCCATGTTCAGTTTTCCCAATTATTTCTCACGTCAGCCTGCCACATTTTCATGCATGCACCACAGATAAGCCATTTCCACTTAGGCCCCTATTATTTCCGTGAATGTGTTCCACGGCACCCCCTCCCTTGTGTACAACACTTGAAAATATACTTTATCGCCCACGGTAGGGGTAAAAAAAAACTCTATAAAACAAGAAAAAAAATCTTTCCTATCCGCTAAGTGATTGTGGAAGAACAAATCAAGCCTCAAAAGGGCACAAATGTTATCATCACATTACCTCATGGTAACGGTCATCGTAACATAATTATATAAACTAAATAGTAGCAGTTCAAGTTTAATAGTACAGATTAGACTCATAAGGTTTCCCAAGAAGTTTATTACACAGCATATGGGCACGCCAGACGGATAATTGTAACTTTGGCAGTCTTCAGTATCATTAAAAAAGCATCAATTTTTACAAGATAAAACGTATATTTTTGCGAATGAAATACGCTTGGCTCTGAATTCTGCTCCATCGCAAGCATTCATCGGCATGGTCCACGTACTGACTTTAATTCTTCGCAGTATGATGTTTTTATGAACTGCCGAGCCGGTCGGCGGTTGTAAAAATGAAGGGACCTGCGCCAATTCCGACAGCCGTAAATCTCAGGAAGGATGTAACAGCGGCGCTGTACGTACACGGCGGAATTTTTAGAGAGTAATATAGGCGTGCGGTCAGCACGCAGGTGAACCAGGGTGTTAAACCACACGCGAGGCACGTGTTATCTTGCCACGACACATCCGTCAGGGACTCTTCCCCCTCCCGGCGCGCGGCCCGGTGAGGGGATCGCCGGCGCCTGATCGATATGCTACTCGCCCGACGGCAGCGGTGTGCTGGTGGCCTACCCTGCACTTCGCGGGCGAAACTCGGCCAACGGGGAAAAACGGTGCTTGGGGGGCTCCAGCACACAAGTAGATCCTGCCTTTCCTTCTCATTGCCCACGTTTTGTTGTTTACAGGATTTAATATATTAACAAGCTTTTGAAATCAACCTTTGAAAAAAGTCACTGCTATCACTTGCATATATATTAACGGTCACGGTGACTAGCACGCGCCCAGTAAAGTTGGTATCGGGAGGGAAAGTAGTTCCACGTCTACAAGTCGAATTAGAATTGCTAGACAAACATTTGTGAATACTTAAACGACTTGTTTTTGTTTTCTGTTTTTTATGCATATAAGTGCAAAGGTTGAAAAAATATGTCACATATGTTCACAGTTTCAAAAACCGACGCATGAATATTAATTTTACATATGGCGTAAGAACAGCAGATCTTAAGCAGGGCATTCAAAAGTGTTCAATTTAGTGTTAACAGCTAATGCTGGATTTTTCATTCGTATACGAACTGCCCGCCCGAGTGAATTGCAGTTTTTCTATTTTTGATCACCAACTGCGCCTTCCTAAGCGAGATTCGTGTAAAAAACCTTGTTCGTGTGATCGTCAGAGAACGAACTTTGAAATCCGTAGGTAGACTAGTATCAAATGTGGTGAATTTCGGTACCTACTTTGCAAGGAAACATTTATTTTATACATTTATAGAAAATACAGCACTGCGGGCTTAGTTCGCATTCACTACGCAGTGTTATATCTGTTGAAAGCTTCGTTTTGACTATCACTACAAATAATCGTACAAATTTGGAGGACTAGAGAAAAAAAATAATTTTTTTATTGTGTTCGAGAAAGGTAGAATTAGTTGAAATTTGCATCTGCCGGCATTGCAAACTTAAAACAATCATACATATTTGGCCACCTGACAAATCTGGCACTTCTCCATCAATTAAACCCAATTATTGGGATTTGCTAGTCTCCGCAAAAATTAAGTCACGCGAGAGAAACAAATGACAACCGAAATGTGTTTGAATATAGGATTCGTGCACTGACGACAGGCCGGCTGGAGCATGCCGCCTTCACTATACGTATGCACTCGGAAATGCTTCATATACAAACGTCAGAGTGCCGAGTAGTTTTTTTTTTTTTTTTTTTTTTTTTTTTTTTT
>NQII01000064.1:1053989-1086338 GCA_002778355.1 Clitarchus hookeri | reverse complement strand
TTTGGCTAATGAGAACCGGCTTAAATTCTAAAATCAGCCATGAATTATTATTTTAAAATACATACACACCTACATATGGCTCACAAGAGATCCCAACGCAGGGCCCTTCACGCAGTTAGCCGGGGTGAAATCAACTAGACCACAAAGGTGTGCACGCCATTCCTCTCGCCGAAAGTAGAAACACAGCCATTAGCGCAATCCAGCGGCAGTTCATTATCTGATACATCATCAAAGTTCTCGAGCGGACTTTGATTAAACCCGCTGCGCGTTATTTCAACTTCAGCAGCAGCGGCGCGCACGCACGTCCACGATTCTCAGAATACGAGCTCCGGGAAAACAAAACAGAAGCTCGTTAATTACTGCACCACTGTGGAAACTAATTACTTTTTACATCGCACAAGAGTTTACTAATTATCAGCTTCATCAAAAGTACTGTACTAAATGCAAATGGCAGGATTAGTGCAAGCACTGTTTCATTTTATCGAGTAGTTTTAACGTATTATTTCTCAGTTTACTCTAGTGCTGACAATAGAGTAAACGTAATTTAATTGCACACAATAAATATTTGCTGCTACTTAAACATAGCTATGGGTAAATAAATCATTAGGACTTCTTCAGAGTCCCGCGCACTTAATGTGCGCGTGTGCTGTGAATGTTTAATGAAAGCGTAAAATTATTTCGCAGTAAAAGGGACTGTTGCTTTCAGGAAACAAATGAAGTCTTTGTTCGTGACCAGGCATTAGTGATGCGATCTAGCTGACGCTATTTTGAATGTCCAAAAAATATTAAGAGCCTCATTTACAGGCGTGTGTGTCTACGTCGCATCAACTCTATGCATAAAACAGAACCGAAGTCGTGCAAAATGCAAGAATGTGAACTTACGCTGTGGCACGATAGTTGTGTTAAACTCCGGCGCACTCCGCAATGATTAAAATATTTTCGAGTTTTCACTATAGATAATGTGCCACTACTATTGGTCCACGAGAAAACAGTTTTTAAAAGTACGTAATGCATTTAACGACCATCAATGACAACATAAATTACCTATCTCGGGTGTTGGAATATTTATTTTGTGCAATTCCCGCTTTAAACAATTGTATATTTGGGTATTTACGTCTGTATAACTAATAATAAAGGCTTAATTTCATAAATTTACTAGTTAACACTCTTGAGAAATAAATATAAAAAATAAAAACGAGTACCTTAAATTCAATGACATTTTTACCAGTAAGGATACGAGGCTATGACTTACTTTAAATTAATGGAAAAACTGATCAGCAATCACAACTAAGCGCTGTTTTTTTTTCAAAGTGGAGTTCTTTCTTAAAGCAGCAACTCGTTAAAAATATAAATAAACTGAAAATTTTGCATATTTTCAGAGCGAGGCAGAATCATCATCTCGGCGAACCTGCAAATACTCGCCAGTATTTATATCGTTCCAATTTTTGAAGTGAATGCGGTTGGTGAATACGTTTTTGGCATAATAAAAAAAGAGCCATGTGCCGGAATTTGACTCGAGACATAAAAAGCAATTCTGAGATGGTCCACGCATCGAAACTTCTTTCCGAGTGTAAAACCCCGTACCGAAGGTTGCAAAGGCGTTTGTTATCTGTGTGCCGAGTGGTTCAAAGTTAAAAATCGGGATAAAACTTGAATTTCCATCAAGATCATTAATAATACAAAATGATTTGTGCACATTGACTGAAAACTACTATTTTGATTACACATTTAATCAATAAAAACATTTAACTAAATAAAGACCAGCTACAATAAGTACCAACCAATCTGTTACTTAAAAATAACAGTTTCGTTTGTTGAGTTTAAAAAATTGCTAAAATTCATATGACAACATACGACTCAGATGTTCCGTCTACCACGTTATTTCCACGAAGTAATAGTTTACTTTTGTGGTCAATAACGCATTTGGACAAGGTTACATGTTATGCACTACGTAGTTCCAAGGTTCGATTGGATGTACTGTTCCTAAGTTTCAGGAGTAAACAACTTAAGGTATTTTGCGGTTATGCATGGGTCAAAATGCACTACGCTTTTTTTGTACACCGTTAGAAATTTCGTTCGTATATTTAACAGACATTTCAACCAAGACCTGCCTTAAACACACGAAGTTAAAGAAGTAACTGAAAATAACGAAGACATTGTGAAGAAATTCCTGAACAGTGGAGAGAGAAAATGACAAAGATGAAGAGCCCCGAATCTTTTTATCTCCCTACGTAGTACATGCGTAGAAAGGAATGTTTCGTGAACCTTCGGACGCCTCCGTACGACGTTGTGTAAAGTTTAGAAATTGTATCTTCTGTGTTGCATGAAGACGGGGGACGAAGAGGGAATTTCACAACAGTAATCTGTTGAATTGAAATATCGTTCTGAAATTAACGCGGATCGGTGGACTATAATAAATAATCATTCCCAATTCTCCCCACGTCTGTGCTGTGTATGCTGAATTATATAAAACAAAACATTTTAATGTAGCTTTAGTGAGCCATGGTGAGTTTAATGGTGTTTTATTAACAAAGCATAAATGGTTGACCAACTGTTGCACGCCACACAGTGGTCTATTTTTCTAATGCTAGCGGGACAAAATTGTAATTTCGAAAAGTCTGGAGAACTATTTCAAGAAGCAGAGTTTTCTAATTAACTTGTATGGTGTGTCCAGGACAACGAGATAAGAGGAAAGGGACCCACTAATGTTACTGTGCTTGTTATCCTACTAGTCGCCTGATATCCTTGGTGGGCAATGGTCATTATTATATATGTATTTCTTCGTAGCCAATAAAACTTCATATCACCTCCAAAAGCAGTGTTTCAAGGCACGCCTGTAGGATCTTCACGCAAGCTAACAATACCTCAGAGAGTGCGTCGCTAGTTGAACGTATGCTTTCTCAAAGGACAGGTCAAAAGGCAACCAGTTTCACACATTGTGTGGAAATTGCAAAGCGGGCATATTGTTGACTGATATGTTGTGATCTGCAGGTAGGCGTCGACCTCAAGAACTATTAGAGTGACGGAAGTGAAACGAGAAATCTTTGATCACGTGACATAATATTTTGCTCGTTCGGAATATCCGATTTCGCTTCCTGCCTACTGTACACTCCGATTGGTTCCTTCGCACGGTTTTCCGTGTCTATTCGATGCAGATGTCCCTCTTACGACAACTGTCTGATACCCAATAGTGCATGGTTTCATATACGACAGTTGTGCAAAGCATAATTTTATAGCTGAGCGTTACCAGTGGTTTCTGCATAATAACTTCACAGTGCCATTTATCTTAAGAATTTTATCGAACTATCTCGTGAAAATGCTTAATTACACTGGTGTTCAAGTCGACTGTGCTGTGAATGATACGTTTAGTGAGCTAAGAAATCTCATTCGCTCGACCAAATTGAATGCAACTATTTTGAAAAACTCAGCATTGATATGAGANTTAGTGAGCTAAGAAATCTCATTCGCTCGACCAAATTGAATGCAACTATTTTGAAAAACTCAGCATTGATATGAGATAAATAAATATTTGGAGCTTTAAATGTTTTAAAATTTCCCTTTGTTTTTCTTACACGTTTGCATAAAGAAAATGGCACTATCACTCGATTTGTATACAATCGAGATCAGAGCAGTGTCATATCATAAATACGTTTATTATGTTGATGCAACTTTTTTATGAGAACTGTGGTTTTTACTGTATTTTTACAACAAACATGCGTTTGAACAAATTAATTGTTTCTCTAATGATAACTTTAAACGTTATAAAGTACTCGCATAATTGTATTCCTCATAACTACACTAAATTGCAAAACAAAAATTTGATCATGCTGAAGGTGCCATCGCAAGGGCANTGATCATGCTGAAGGTGCCATCGCAAGGGCACGTAAGTGGTTACAGGCCCAGGGCATAGTATGTGTGCAGAAAACATAAAAATATTGTACCTCATCAAGCACGTATTGCAAGGTGCAACACTTGCAGGATGGACTTGGCATGGTGTTAGACCACCCGTAGTACGGAGATAGGGGCGATAGGGTCGGGCATGTAGGCATACAGACGTCGGATGTTCTATTGAGGAAGCTGTTACCACAGCTGGAGCAACTGTCCCTCCAAATCCGCCAAAGTTGCCGTCCAATCTGGCCCCAAACGTCTGCAATTGGCGAGAAGTCTGGGGACCTTGTTGGCCAAGGAAGCAAGTTGAAATCACGAAGACAGGCCAGAGGGTTATCAAGCTGAACCAGACAGAGGAGCGCACATGGTCGCAAAAATTCNTTAGTGAGCTAAGAAATCTCATTCGCTCGACCAAATTGAATGCAACTATTTTGAAAAACTCAGCATTGATATGAGAGAAATATTTGGAGCTATAATGTTTTAAAATTTCCCTTTGTTTTTCTCACACGTTTGCATAAAGAAAATGGCACTATCACTCGATTTGTATACAATCGAGATCAGAACAGTGTCATATCATAAATACGTTTATTATGTTGATGCAACTTTTTTATGAGAACTGTGGTTTTTACTGTATTTTTACAACAAACATGCGTTTGAACAAATTAATTGTTTCTCTAATGATAACTTTAAACGTTATAAAGTACTCGCATAATTGTATTCCTCATAACTACACTAAATTGCAAAACAAAAATTTGATCATGCTGAAGGTGCCATCGCAAGGGCACGTAAGTGGTTACAGGCCCAGGGCATGGTTTGTGTGCAGAAAACATCAAAATATTGTACCTCATCAAGCACGTATTGCAAGGTCCAACACTTGCAGGATGAACTTGGCATGGTGTTAGACCACCCGTAGAACGGAGATAGGGGGCGATAGGGTCGGGCATGTAGGCATACAGACGTCGAATGTTCTATTGAGGAAGCTGTTACCACAGCTGGAGCAACTGTCCCTCCAAATCCGCCAAAGTTGCCGTCCAATCTGGCCCCAAACGTCTGCAATTGGCGAGAAGTCTGGGGACCTTGTTGGCCAAGGAAGCATGTTGAAATCACGAAGACAGGCCAGAGGGTTATCAAGCTGAACCAGACAGAGGAGCGCACATGGTCGCAAAAATTCCTGGATGCATCGCCACGCCAACAGGGTTCCTTCAATCACCGCCGTAGAAAATGGCGGCGTGCCACTCTACAATGATCACGGCGCTGGCCAGGACGTTTCCCGGCTCGAATCCGGAAAGGCTTGTCGAATACGCCGTCTGGGCATGCACTGCTACTAAGGCATTATTCAGTGTCTTGTGCCCCTAGTGGCACCTCCTCACAAGCAAACCGCATTAACCACAAATGGGATACATGTCGGACTATAACGATACTGTGTGGTAACCTTCGTGTTACTCGTGCGATTCGTTCTTGCTAAGCAATTTTTTTTTTGCAAATGAGTCTATTTCAAGCGCACTTCCCACCAGTTATGTAAGGAGAAAAAGGTAAAGTTCATACGTGCAGGAATAGTAAGTGGAAAGGGTTCGTTTAGAAAGAAAACCTAATTAAAGCGTAAAATAAATGGAAATGTGATTTCAAAACGACGAGATTTATCTCAACTATGAGGATGCCATTCAAATTGGTTGTTTCAGACAAATTTCAAAAAGTGTTTTAAGCAGTGTTTGCTTTCAGCTTTAAAAATTCTCTCACCACATCATCATGAACAATTTTCTGTGAAATATACTAGTATTCATAAAGTGTTTCAAAATTGTGTTTTTGTGACATTCAAAGTTAACACAGGCAGAAGTAAAAACCTAATGCATTTAAAAAAAACTCTTTACAAAATATTTGTTTACAAAAAAATGCCCTTTAAGCTGAAATGAAAAGAGATTAAAATGTT
The DNA here is from genome assembly GCA_002778355.1 of Clitarchus hookeri. Taxonomy (NCBI): domain Eukaryota; kingdom Metazoa; phylum Arthropoda; class Insecta; order Phasmatodea; family Phasmatidae; genus Clitarchus; species Clitarchus hookeri. Next base: position 1,080,523 of record NQII01000064.1, on the reverse strand, counting down.
TGGAACTTGGTTGAAACTATACATAAAATTAAGACGCAAGCTACAAAACTGAAATTCTCAACTCCTTTTTTTTTTCCTTTTGATTTTTTACATTAATTCAACTACTTTATATATAATTAAAATATAAAAATTCTCGAAATATAGAAAAAATTATATTGTTAAACAAATTCATTATTGTTATTTCACGTTTGTACACCTGCAGAAACCAGGTGGTGCGATGCGGAAAACTGATTTCACTTTTCCATATATCATATAAACAGGTTACATGAATAAAGTAATTGTGATGCAATGTATCAAAACACAGCCATGAAACTGAGTTGGGTGCACACGCTCGTTTGAAAATCTGCCTGGCAACTGTAACATGTCACAGAATAATAAGACACGTTATTTTCCGTTTGCACGAGCTATTTGCCAGATATCCTGACACAGAAGTATTGAGAAATGAGGAGGCGCACTTAAAAACAATAATTTTGCCTTGAAAGATGAGAAACGACACGGGGAAAAACACAGTAGCCGGTATGTTTCTAACTCGCAATATATCAAAAGACAAAAATACTCACTAACTACAAAAGTTACCAAGCTGGGTGAAAGATTGCAGAAGAGAAAATAGTATCAGAATTTTGCTCATTATTTCGCCGGATACTGTAATGACTTTCACAGACACATTCCACAAATTCCAAAACAGCAATATGTGCGGGATGCCAGCACCTCTGCGACAAACTTCGTTGCATGGTCCTTGCAAAATGTCAGTTAGAAAATGAGAGGCAACGAATGCCAAGAAATCATCCTAATGGTGGCAGGAAACCCTTGTTAAAAGGAGGTTGAAATAAAGAACTTTATTTAATTACACTGAAACCATCTGGTATTACGGGATGATTTGTTGTATGCGTGTCAAACAATGCAATAACTTTAACACACAAATACCATTGTTGGCCTACCGAATTTCTTATATGGCAGAAAAAAAAGTCTTCATAAATCGTTACGTAAAAAGTGATCACGGGTTATGGATTACAATTGCAAGACATAGAAATAGTAATATTGGTGAGAGAGCCTCCGACGAATGGCAAGTGAGAAAACAGAAGTTACACATTACAAATGCCATGTAATGGTTAGGAGGTTGGCTAAATTGTGGATACCGACTGACACGTACCCCCGTAGCATAGTCACAGGTTTGTTTAACACATGCTGTTCTTGTTGTTTTATTTTAAATGTATTAAATGCGTTTTATTGATAATGTTCTTTGTTTAGTTTATGTTAATGTTTATTTGTTTCATTATTGCATCAAATTATGGTTTATGTTTGTTTTCACTTTATTATTTGTCATTTGTTCGATGTTTAATAATTATATACAATGTTATTTTGTTCATGATATCACTTACTTTATGTGTTATTTGTTTGTTTCATTTAATTTATGTCATTAATTAAATGATAATATACATTTATACAAACCATTTGAAATACAACAAAACAGGTGTCAAGAATTACTACGTTACAGCGGTAAATGTCAGTCTGTTTGAACCATTAAGCCAACCTCATAATCATTACGTGGCTTTTGTAATTTTTAACGTCTGTTTTCTCGCATACCATTCATCTCAGGCTTTCTCACCAAGAGGACTAGTTTTTACGTCTTTCCATTGAAATTTATAATTTGTGAACAAACTTTACGTAACTATTTACGAACACACCTTTTTTTCCTAATCAAAGGGCTGGCAACCCTCATTTTACAACGGAGAGATTGCGGTAGGCCAAAAATTGTATTTTCGTGTTCAAGATATTGGATTGTTTGACATGCATACAACAAATGGTCCCTTAATATCATATGGGTTCCGTGTAATTAAATAAAGTTCATTATTTCAACACCATATTCACAAAGGTTTCCTGGCCCTAGGAGTGGTTTCCTGGTGTTCGTTGTCCACATTTTCTAACAGGCATTTTGCAAGGAACACCCTCACGAAGTTTGTCGCGGAGGCGTTGACTCATCCTGTATAAATATTCAAGAATAAAAATCTATCAAAAATTTCTAATAACGAGAAAAAATTATTTTTTAGTAAAGCTATATTGCGTAGCTGTAATTAAAAGTTACGTTTAGTCGAGGGCAGAATGTCGACACAAATTTATCAGTGCTAAAAGGGCTTTTACGCTTTTACACCGCATGTAGACTCGACAGAATTTTTGTCAATATTGTAGGTGTGCACGTAAAGGGCGAAACCATTTCCTCGAAACGCATTCCTCTGTATACGCTGTGCCTTCGTCATTAGGAAGTCCTCCCAGCAACTACTCCGCCTGCCTCCGCTCGTTATTCACAGTTTGGTTAATCGCTCCTCTTTCTGCTTCTGCTTCTTGACTGCGACAGAGCAAACGACAACGTCTCCAGGTGAAACATTTCTACCAAGACAGATCTACTTGCACTTCCCAGTTACTTGTTTTGCATATTTTGGATTGAAAATTCTGAGTCCTAATGATAGAGAGTGTAGTTGAATTGTTTAAATCAAAAACACCACCTCGTTATTCTTGCTGCTCCTGTAACCATAAATTTAACGTAAATAATTATAACACTTTCAAATTAGATAAAATATATTACAACGAAACTCATAGAGTTTAAAAAAATACATAATACTGATTCTGGAAAAATCAGCAATATAGTGATAAATAGTCTTATTACTTGTTTTTAAATGCCTGTATTTCACTTTGATAGGTAAACTAACTGCAACGTACAAACCAAAGCTAAACTTGCTTAGAAATAACAGTAGACTCCTATGCCTTACTACACCGCCGAAGCCCACTGGAGAGTTGGTTTGGAAAACCCAGACGGCAGAGACCCGTACGCATTAATGGTGCTGTTTATTTAGAACACAGTGCGAGAGGGAGAATTAGCACAACAATAATTAATTGTCAGAAAACGTAGCCTTTCGCGACTTTATCAGAAAAGTTGTAGGCACTGTGTGAAACGACATGTCAGAGAAAAAATATTCATTCCGGAGCACTAGCGTGCTCTACAACGTAACTCGCACGTGACGGTACTGCGTTGCAAGCTTGCGTGCGATGAAAACTAAATAATATAGTATAGTATTAACTACGAACTGACGCCATGACTTAAATTTTCATGCAGATAGAGAGAGGAAAGTATTTCGGGGTTATCTGATCAAAAATAAAAGAAAAAAGTAAAATTATAAAATTTAATAAACATTGTTTTACACCAGCGTCACTTAATATCGATATGGTGGATTTTGTACTCGCTCATACGCTGTATCCGTAGGGTACACATATGGGCCCACCAGTTTTTTGGAGCCCTACGACAGTAAAAACAGTTGTAATTTAGAAATTAAAGTTATGATTAAGGCAAAATCTTTTAATATTATTTCAAAACACTAAAATGCGCAAATAAACGTTCTATAAATAAAAGAAAATTCAAAACTAATTATTGGTTTTAACTTCTATGTTTTTTCTTCGCGCCCAATCGTCGACTTCTGATGCCGATCAACCATGTGGTATCGAAGCCATTACAGTATCTCGAAAATACCCATGCGACGTAACACCTTAACTTTAATTTTATTTTCCTATTCGTCATGAATGACATTAAGAAGTTTGTTTGAAATGTATCATGTCACCTAAAGTTATAGTTTGACTTTGGACTCTTTCTGGCTTATAAAATTAGTGATTGCTTAAATCTTTAGACATTGCAGCTAAAATTCTTACCTTCGTTCACACGGTACGGGATATAATTATTAATACAAGATTACAGACGTTCGCGGCCGTCGTCAGACAGATTTATGTTGGCTTCCCGGGCTGAAGCTACGTCTTTCTGGTTGGTCAATTAATTCGAGAGACCCTAAAGATGTCTACTGAACTTAAGAGCGGAAAGTGGATCTTCCAAAACTAAAAATATATGTCTCCAATTCGGAAGCCAAGCTAATGGGCATCATATTGAACTGAAACCACGGCATAAATTACTTTCTTTTTAGTTTTACTCAAAATAAGAATTTTAAACAGATTGGAAAAAAAATTAAAATTTTATAATGCATATGGTAGCTTTTATTTTTCGCTGCCACTGCGTAACTTTTTTATATGAAATATACCCAACTCACAGACCGTATTGGAAGACTATATGAGAAATCACTTTGAAAGTTTGTAATGGGACTGTTCATGGTCAAACTCCACGAAGCCCAGATCAGTGAAAGTAAATTATTAAAGTTGAAAATCAATACCTTCAAAGTAAACACATTACTAATTTTTTTTTCCTTTCAAGAAAGCCGCCCGCGATAATTTTTGTAATTAGGACAAAGAATACGAAAACTTTTTCCCTCTTCTGGAAGATACTTTTCATTACAGAGACACAAAGAGATGATTTCTTGGGAAGTGTCTTCAAACACGGTACGAAGCAATCAACGTGAAAGTCTGTCTGCTGCAGTTTATTCTGTAAGCAGCATTAAGCATGCCGTTAGTCACAACACGCTGTGTCAGCATGCATCGAAGCGATAAGGATGTGACGTCAAAGAGCATTGAAAATGCCCTAGACGTGCAGGAGCAATATCCTGGCGAAACACGATAAACCGCTTCATAACGCACTCCTGCGTTATAGTTATCCAACTTTCTAGGCGTGTCACTTTCATTCACTTGTTAGGGAATTTTCAAGTAAGTCTTTGTTCACTTCGCATACATTTACTAAGGAATTCTGTGATTATGCTCTTGATTGTCATAATATCGTACCATAACAGTCAGCAATTTCGCATATACACTTAGTGGGTATTTTCAGGTTGCCGCCTTCAGCAGAGAGAAATAGTTCGGACGAGAGATAGAAGCATTTGCTCTGACACCTAGATTCCACGGATTAAAAAGAAAGTTAGTGAAGGTTTAAGGTGCAACGTATTTTCACTAAAATGAATTTCATAGCTGAATAAATGTTATAATTGAACTAATTGTCGGGATATGGTCTGCAAGGAAACCAGGGATATGGTTTACGCAACTAGCCAACCAAAAGTCTACCCAAAAACACCACGCATACTATTTTCCGATATCAAAAATTTACACGAGTTGCTAACACGTGAATTTCTCTGCCACCGCCATGACATTTGTTGACTGTTTTTGCTGCGTTAAACTAATACTTTGACCATAGTGTTTCCAACTACTGATAATATCGTAAGTGAACATGAAACTTTATTTTTTCAGAATACCAGATGGAGATTTTTTGAATAAACTTATTATAATTAATACGTTATAAAGCATTACAGGAACACGTTACGTATTTAGCGGTATTCAGAAATGTCAGCATGATAAATAATTGTTCAAAAATTTGGGTGGTTATTTAGTTAATTAGGTTAAGATTACTTATACACTTCAGAGATTTTTTTTTGCATTGTAGGCTAGGATTAATACCTGATATAATAAAATCTTACTTCATAAAATGTTCATCTCGGTGAAATTGTATAAGAAAGGTCTCAAAAAATTTCAAAATACGAGGGAGGGGGTAAAAATAAATTTCCTATTTCTTAGTTGAAACATTTATCTGATATTCGTCGTGATGGCAATGCGTTCTCTCTTATCGTACGTAGCCGTGGAAAATTCGGCCTGGACAAATTAGGACTAACCACCTCCCAACAGACAATTCATCCAGGAGCAATTGTACGTCTCGGTGATAATGTAGGGATGCATCGTCCTGCAAGAAAAAGCAGTCGTCATCTGGGTAGAGTTAGTAAACAGCTGGCACAATGTTTTCCTGCAACATAGTACAGTATCTTCCACTTCTCACCATTCCACCAATGAATAATGGTCCTATAAGTCATCTGACAGACATACCACGCCGCATTATTAACCCAGGAACTGCTTGCTCTACCACAATGTGGGGATTTTATTCGGCCCAATACACACATTTCTGGTGGTTGGCCCTTAGACGCTATTTAAAAGTTGCCTCATCGGATCAAACAATCACGTCAGTAAAATGTTCGTTGTCGTTACACGTGTTCACAAACCGGACGCTAACTTCAACACGCCTATGTCGGCTGTCTTCATTAATAGCAGGAAATAACGAGGGAATTTGATTCGTCAACTTACTTGCTTTAAAACGCGATGGACGCTTCATTTACTGTCAGCCGACTCACGCACAACCTGCAATACGAACTTCGACTTCCCGGGCGAAAGTGTGAATGTGTGTAATACAGCCCCCACACACATCCTTCGCCCGTTGTCGTTCTCTTCCTGCCACACCGCCCTTTATTCACATCACACACATTTCCTTCCCTCTCAAATTTTTCACGTAATCGTGCCATTGTTATACGTGATTGTGTCGCAGTATCTAATTCTTCGCTCCGTCGCCTCTTCACCACCGTCATGTTCTCAAATTTCCCAGAACACATTACAATCTACTTCAGTTGCTAGAAGGAAAACCTTGTCACCTTCACCACTTCCTCTACTACTGTGGTGCTGCCGTTCGCGACTGGAACTGACATCAGCAGGACAGAGCTTACACCCAACATTGTCATTATAGCATCAAATACACGCAGTCTCACCACATTGTTTTCAATATTTTACCGTTTCAAACCCACAAAATGAGGCAAATATCAATTTGGGACATCCGGTATATTGGTTCTCTGGTGAGCCACTGAAGGTTGAACCACTTGTCCGTTCTGCACACACACCAAAATCACGTTGACTGCTTTTGACATCAGCTTAACGTGTCGAGAGTTTTAAACAAGTTTTTTAATAACATCTGACGAAAATGTATTTCTGCTTCTTGCATATAAATTGACTGCTAGAGTGCATTTATTTATTTCTGTTTTCATTTAGTTGATCATCGCGCCAAAATGATATACGTAAAGAGGGTAAAAAATTTTTTTAAGACGGCGCCAAAAGTCTTGCCCTCTCATGTGTTGGGATTGTTGTTTCCCCAGAGCCTACGACAGTGGGTGTACCGGCATTATTAGAATTTAAACTAACAGCTGCAGTTCAAACTAACTAAATGGTTGGTGATTAAGGAAGATTGTTTTCGCATGCACGATACAGCCATGTCCACGACTGTCCACAGACTCTGATCTTAAAATTCCTTCTCCGGAGCACTGGTCTCAGCTGATCGGAGAGGACTGCGCCTCGACCGAAACGATCCAGAGAGAGTTTTCGTCCTTCCCATACGTGCTTCCGGACGTTTCCTGCCCGAGCGGCGCGGAACTGATCTGAGCGGATCTGGGGCGCTGAAACCTTCAAGCTTCTTTCAGGTAATCCGCTTACTTGCAGCTCGCCAAGAGACAAGCACGCGGCCGTAACANACGGACGACAACGCGCCAGTTGCTACCGCTCAAGAACAGCACGTGACTAGAGATGGCCGATAAATCGCAGCTTGCTGCATTGTCACAGCTATCTTCCCGTCACAGCAGCCTGCTATCTTGTCACAGCTATACTTGTGACGTAGCCATTGAAGTATCTGTGCCTACAGCAAATAGAATACTGGCCACATATTCCCAGGTCTGAAACTCGCTCGCGCCTGTCGCGCGACAGTTTATCAGCCTCTGACTGTCGTGTCACTCAGCAAGTCTAGCATTTTTCTGGAGTGCGTGCTCACACAAAATATGGCGATGTGAACAAGGCTTCCGTTTAAAACCAGAATAAGTTCTCTTCGCTAGAACTGCTTAACATTTTGCATTGATCATGTTGGTTATTAAATAATTGTAATACTTTGAACCAAATCTCTAAAATCATACAGAATAATTCATAACAGTAAATTATTATAATGTTTTGCTGTTTATGTACTTTTGTGTTGACTTTTCGTCCTGTTATAATTCAACTTACAAACAATAACATTAATTATTGTTATTCTAACAAAAATAATACGCAAGGTTGTTATACTTAATTAAAGTTAATAACTTTCTGTAACCAAATCGTGGGTTAAATGAGTTACATTTTGTTTAAGAACATGTATAAATTTTAACGTTTGACGAAACTATTCAACCATTTCAGATTTAAGCTTACTGTCAGCCCTCACACCAGCTATAATTTTCCTCAGTTTCTTGCATATCGTGTTTAAAAAAAAACCTTCAACTTATTATTAAAAAATACTAAACGATGTGACGGTACGTCAAATGTTGTCTCTCCCAATTCTCACTGTAGGAAGAATGCTACTTAAAAAAAAAAAATACATAATTTTTTTTGCAGTTCAAGATACATATCTTGTAAATTTACACTAATTAATTTTAGCACTACGAAGGTATTTTTTTATGTTTTACAAAATCGCCCACGTAAGTCGCAGATATTTACGTGTCACAGTGACAGCTGTCATAGATATCTAAAATTTTATTTCAGTTTGTCTCCATAAGTAACTGATGGGAACCATCGCTAGATAAGTGAGAGGTGGGGCCGCGACGAGACAATCCAATTACAGACAAAATCTGGGCGAGCAGCAGATGTCCGCACCTTGTCAGACTATTAAGAAATCATGCGTACAAACTACAAACTTCGACTGCGTGTTTAAAGAAAGATAGTTGTGTTAAGTAAAGCGTGTAATTTATTTATATCACATTTGAAAACCAAATAGTTTAGCTCCAGCTGAAAAATGATATGTTTAAGCTAATGTATAATTTCGTAAGTAATTAAAGGAGTGGTGCGGTTGCTATAATTATGTAATCCTTCGGTCTGCAAAAATATTCTCCTTGTTATATTTTGTTTTATATAAGAAAACGTCATTATTTTTAATGCAATGATAACATCAAATGATTATTGGAGATATTATAAAACCTGGTCAATAATAGTTAGTCCTACGCACGACTGAAAAAAAGATGGATTGTTGGTGCCTCCCAGTGAAATTAAAGTCTTCTTAAATTATATATTTACTAATGTAAAGATAGTTTACGAAATGATGGATGAAAAATTTGTTACTTACCATTGTTTTCCTTTACAAGTTTAATTTTCATTTTTTAGGGACCTGTTAATATTTATCAGAATTACAATTAGACAGGCTCTGTGTGCTATTGCTTATAAATGAGAAGCAAAAAACCATGGCTTGAATTCTTCTATATTGTTGTGTGACCAACATTTCCTGTATATCCAGATTTGCATCTTAAGTACTTAGTTTTCACGCATATTGTTGCTCGTGTCAACTTTGGTGCATACGACGACATTTCATTCCATACTTTGGCTTCAAAATCGTTTTAATAAGCTACAGGATTGATTTCACTCATTCATTGTTCAAGTATTCATTGTTCAAGAACATATTATGAAATTAATTTACAAAAAATGTGTATAATTCCTATGGCTTGTTCTGTGCAATTATATATAAATAATGATAAAGAGTATTATTATTTCTATGCATAGAGGCTTAGCCTAATGTATGACGAGGAACATAGAAAGACCAAATTATGGTGTTTCGCCCAGTGGCGAATCGTGCAATGTGTTAAGGGAGGGGGCTACCATATAGAGTATTATTTTTTATGTCACTTTTGTCAACTGTTATTTTGCACAATTAGTATATTCGTAGCAAAATGGTGTTTAGTTAAAATTAAGTGTTAAGAATAACCATTGTAGAATAGTCATAAGCAATATTCTTTGTATAAGCGTACATGCAGCAAATAAACGCAATCAGTTCACTAAAAATCACGAGGTTAAAACAAATGCATCGAGACATAAATATTCCATAGAACGCCCATTCCGTTCGCAACTCACACTCACGCAGGTACAGACGTGCAATGCAGGCCAGTGTCAGCGGCGTGCGGACTTGTTACTTATAGAGGGTCGCGGAATTCCGCCGAGAAACTTCTAGAGGCAATTCCTTATGCCAAACAATTTTGTTTTTCCTCAACTGAGTATTAAGGGAGATATAAGCCCTTGTTAGTCGATTTTTTAAACTATATTTCTGCGAAACATTAGAAACGATGTGAAATAAAATACAATTCTGTAAACACTGCTTTGTGTTATTGAGATCTTCAGCCTAAGAGAAAACTCCTATTGATAACACCCACGGTAATAAAAATAACAGGGATGGCCACCCTGTTATTGCAGACTACTGCTTTAGCGTCAGGATTTACGGCCGTTTGGTGCTGGTCAATTGGGCAGTATGGCCTGATACAAAAATGGCCCTCTTGTTGCAACTACTCAGGACCCGCCGTTTTCGTGTTAAAAGTACACGTAGCTTCGACTGCAGCGATACAGCGCCTAGCACGTAGGCAATATTACATACATGCGTGTATAGTTTGCTGCTGTGCCCACTGCATAGGCGATGGAGCAGGACATCCTTCGCGCCTGGAACTCTATCGTTGCCGCAGAAATGTTTGTGTGCGTGTTACACGAAAACGGCGAGTCCTGGCCATTTGCGACGACAGTAGTTTCTGTTAATTACGTCATGTTGTTCAGTAAACCAGTATCAAACGTTCATAAATCCCGATGGTAAAACAGTAGTCTGATAACCGGGTGGCCACCCCTGTTATTTTCGTTGCAAGGTTAGGTATTGATGAGAGCTTGTTCTTAAGTTGAAGATCCTGGTAACATAAAACAACTTGCGAAGGTTTGTACTTCAATTTCACTTAGTTTCCAATACTTCACAAAAACAATACTTAAAAACTCGATTTTCAACAACTCATATCGCCCTTAATATTCAGTTGAGGTAAAAATTGATTTTTCATAGGGATTCCATTGCGAATATCGTCGGAAGAATTTCGCCCCAACCTGTACTTTGTGTAGTGTTGTGATCACCTAGCGCTATTCGTTTGGTTTAACTCGCATGCTTACAATAAGTCACGCAGTTTTAAAGATTTATATAAATGTCAATATTTGGTAAAAAAAAAAAAAAAAACTAACTACGAAATTTTTGGCCTTTTCTTATTGCTACAATAAGTATATCTACTGATATCACATTATTAACAATGTGTTGCATTTCAAGACTAATCTCATTTTATAAAGTCAAACCTCCCGCTCAGGGGGAATGTGGAATGTGGGGGGGGGGGCGCTTAATCTTCCCTTAGTACACCTCACTCTCCGAAATTGTATCCGCCTCTTGTTTCACCGGCATTTGTCTAAAGTGGAATCGAAAACTGCTTTGGGACAACCACGCCCAGTGCATCCCACATACGACTCGGGCCCGCATCACATCCCACATACGACTCGGGCCCGCATCACATCGCAGTACGATGCATCCTGTGGAAAGCTACGGTGTTTCCAAGGCTGGCATTTTTCCTTTTTTTCATTCTGTAAAAAAATAATTATAAATGAGCCAACATTGCAATACCTACCTACGCTACCAGGCGACACAACTAAACAAAATAAACGTAATGTACAAATGCGAAATAATTACTGAAATAGCTAATGATGTAAGTTATTCTTTCGCCGCGTTGGTTTAATTTGTAAATTACGGTAGAGTTCTAGAAGCACTCTGATATACAGTAACAACATAGAAGTGATCACCATGGGTAAAAAAAAAAAAACTCTAGAAGTGCGATCAATATATTTGTATCCAGTTTGGCTACATTCTTGGAGACAACTATTCGTTCGCCTTCCAAGAAAATTCGTGGCTAGCGATAGAATACCTGTACGTGCTCGAGTGACGCGCTGTAAGACTGAATCACGCAAGAGCTTCGTGTTTAAACGAACCCAGCAAGCTTTGAAGACTTCCCGCTGACAGGGGCTGCCATTACGCTAACTCATCTTCGTCCATGATTGACACCCGAAGAGTCAAACGGATGTGCGAAAAAAATATTTGAGCTTGGCGGATTTTAAGGCGGTTTTCTCTAGGGTCGGGGTTCTACGAGTATTCCGCTCCCTCATCGTCAAATCAGTGTCCGTGACTACAGTCGTAAAATATTATTTCCAAAAACGAAAGTTACAATATTTTTATTTATTTGCTTGCTGCCAAAATACTCTAAGGGAAGGCCAAACTTATTCAATTGATGTAAAAATGATCGTTACGAACGGGCACACGTTATTTGCAAGCTAAAATATCTGTGTCTGTACCGCAAGTGTGTGCTTAACAAACTGAGTACTAATAATAATAGTTTCCTTATATAAGTATAGCCGTAGTATTGGGAAGAGCTAACTTATTACTCTTTAACTATTCAATAACGTATTATTTTTTTATTAACTGAACCGTACTCACTTTTAACTTTCAATTACGCACCCCAATTATGGACTTGTTAAATAACGTAAAATCTTGCCGGTTATATTCATTCAAAAGCAAAACTCCGTACATCATAAAAAAGAAACAGTCTGCTACACTGACGCTCTTATCGGAATCGTAAGCGTTAAATCGATACAAATAATTTACGCCGTGTTTGCCAAAGGTTTCCCTATCAGTTTGTTCGCCTATCAGATTTTTTTCTACGTGCGTAATATTTAAGATATGGCATTAAATTTGTCAAAGGTCTCAAGAGTTATTGTCAGAACTTGGCAATTGATTATCGTTTGTCATGGGCACCATGGTCAGATTAGAACGAAATATCAATAAGCTCGAATAAAAAAAAAACTTTTGTTTCTTTCTTAAAAATTGCGTAACCTAAACTTAATTTTCTGAATGTACATGGCACTGAAAAAGAAGGAACAACACTCTAATTTCTGCAGCGTAAGGATGGGAAAACGAATTTCCTTCCGCAATCCGTAACAAGCAATGATCGATCCTGCAACCTTAAGAGTGCGTGTACAGCCCGCTATGGTCTATTCGTGGTTTATTCTCACCTCTTAAATCAAACTTTTGAAAAATCACCCCATGTATGACGTGTTTGGTTGCTTCCTAATTCTCTTATCTATCACAATCGTTTCAAACTTCTGTTAACATTTAAGTACATTATTTCTCGTTACATTGAAATTTTATTCATATTTTGTCTACAAATTATAATCTCCCTTTAATAATTAATATGTATTAAAACAGTCAGAAAATAGTTCTTACGCAAAGTGGCGTTACACTGAGTGTGCACGAATGCGGCGCGTTGTCCTTTTGGTGTAATTTTTTGGACTGGGATAAGCTTTGTATACATGAGGCGGACGAATATCCTGGAAGTAGAACTTCAGCAGGGCTTCAGAAAAGTTGGAAGTAACCGTGAATTGACTATAACGCATTGACGACTGCACCAGACTCCAACTGACATGGTCTTGTAGTCAAGTCCTGGCACGGAACAAAGTGGTTAAATTTCATCTATGTTGCCAAATGATTTATTTGTAGTTCCTGAAAACACCACGAGGTGAACGTAAAGGCAACCTGCATTACACTTCTAAATTTTTCATACTTTACTGCGGAGTCATTGAGACGGTGTCTCGTTGGTAAGTGACGTAATAAGAAGTAGAAAATCTTGTTCAGAGGTTCTAATAATATATTCCCTCGCTTGAGTATTTTCTGATAACCGGGAGTCGGCTTGTACCAACCCTAATGAAATCGTAACCCTTTGAAGTCCGGTCAGGTTTACAGTCATTTCCAGACAAACTAGAGTAAGTCCACCCATATCCACCGCTGGAGCAACACAAGTCCTAAGTCCCGCTCTACCCTATTGGTCCAAACTACACCGGATTTCCTTACTGCACCAAGCAACATTTGTTACTGACTGGTTGTCTACCAAATGGAAAGCCGAATTGAGCGTGCTCCAATCAAAAGCCCTTTTATACCTAACATGACGTGCAATCCAGCACGTTGGTTGCCGTCATTGTACAAAAACTCAGTACTGTACTCACGTCAATGTCTGTTAATGAGCTCAAGTGTTATTGTAGAATAGTGATAAAAATTAGGGAAACAACAACACTATGGGCGGTATAAATAAAATTAAGCAGCTGCTCAAGACTCATGAATTTGAAGCATCTTCTCGGCTTCGTATGATTAAAAACATATTGTCCCAACATCTTCGCGAGAAGCGGCTTGACGGTCTTGGTCTATACAAGGTAAATCTATAAATAAAGTTATGCTACTGCTCGTCATTACAAGAAACGGCTTGAATTTTCACGAGACTCTGCATTTTCCTTTTTACACATATATAGTTCTTCAGGGTTCCAGAGTATTCTATATTTTTCTTCCCCAATCCAGAACCACCGACATGAACTCGGCCATATGCATATTTTAAGTCACGTATAGCTTGTATATAATGCATAAGTTATAATAAACTTTGTTTGACCGGAATCGGTTTAGTGGTTCTCATTTAAGGGTACCATAACCTCACTTTAAATAACATGGAGAGTCTCCCGTCCTAATATTACAGACGGGGGCGCAATACTGAGACACCAAATGAGGAACCTCATATAAATTTAAGCAGCTGCTTGCAATAGTGAGCAATAACTTAGTTTTATTTATACCAAATTTCGAGCAGCTGGTCAGGGATCAAGGCTGTCAAGCGGTTGCTCACGAGAAGGTCGAAGAAAGCTGATTTCATTTATATGAAGCTGAGCAGATACTTCAAATTCATGAGTTAAGGGCAGCTACTTAATTTTATTTATACAATCCTATATATGTGCGAATTTTGTCTTCGAAGGTAGATATATCTTCAGATCTGCCCAAGTGTAGTTCGGGCATAGTCCTCCAATAGTTAGAATGACACCCACATCCATATCTTAAAGAGAGTTCAAACTTTTAGTAGGAAGATCGGGAATAGTGTGCGCCCAAGGCGCGGACTAGCCACTCTCCGTGCCCAACATAGGGCTGATTTCCAATGTGTTGCTCACGGTAATCTGAGCAATTTTGTAAATCAACATCTGAAAAATGCCACTGTCCCTACGTGCATTTTTTAACAGGCACACTGACTGGCTTGTGCCCAGTAAAGTTGGTAACGACAGACGCAAAGTTTTCCCGTGTAACATTGAATTTAAAGTGTAAGATAAATATTCCTAATTACTGACATATCTTTCTCTTTCTGTTTTTTTTAATACATAAAGCCGACCCTCGTAGCACAGGGTCGTACCTTGTACGCCACCGGTCTGTGGTAGGGAGGTTCTGGGTTCGAATCCCAAGTAAGGCATAGGTGTTGGTTTAAGCTAAGTCGTAAGTTTGTTTGTACACCATCCCCTGATAAGTTTTCAGGTAGAACACCGGAATATGTTATAAGCTCTTTCCTATACCAGACAATTAATAAATACAAGTGTAAGAATTTTAAAAATTTGTAAAACATTAATTTTCTAATGATTTTGCAGTTGCAATTGACCGACGCATGAAAAAAGTGGTGTCTCATGGCAATGGTAATTTTACATATAAGAGAAGAATACAAAATGTACATAAAAGTGGATCTTAGCAAAAATGTGCGTAAAAGCCCTTTTTTAGCAGGGCTTTCAAAAGTGCTCACTTTATCTTGAACAACCTATACCAATAAAACTATAACAAACGTCGTAGGTAGGATTTGAGGTTAGAACAATATGTAAACAAATGCTTTGAGATGTATGTATAATTCCTCTAACCCATTTGTAATGCAATTACATTTAATTCAGATTGGTAAAAGTAATTTATTCAAACAAAAGGGCTTGCCTTTTAAAAATTAAGATATAAACAAACACACTCATCGCTTTGACCATGTGACTTTGTCAGTTGTATTGGTGTGGTGTAGGTCAATTTTGGATACAAGCGCGGAAAACAAAAATCGGTCTACCTCAGCTTTAGTCTATTGTTTGAACATCAGCTACTCTCTCGGGTACCAAGCGTGTAACCTTCCAAAACCCCACAAGTGAGTGTTCTCAGCTTTTGGGGCCGCGGTGGTGTAGTGGTTAGACTACTCACCTCCCATCTAAACGAATCGGGTTCGATTCCCGTCGGGGTCATCCCCGGATTTTCGCATGTGGGAATCGTGGCGGACGATGCCAGTGGTCGGCGGATTTTCTCGGGCGTCTCCCGTTTTCCCGCCCTTGCATTCCGATGCTGCTCCATATTCACCTCACTTCGCCCTCATCGGCTCTGAAGACCTCGATGTCACGTGGGGGACCGCCATTTTGAAAATAAGTGTCTGGCATACATAAAACATATTAGTTAACATCAACAACCGCAATACTACTTGTTTGCCATATTTGGTAGAAATCGGTATATTGTTTTCCCAGATATGACAAAAGTTGTATGTTTTAATGTGGCACTATCTTACAAAATGGAGGACAAAACGAACTCTGTGTATGCACATTTAATGTTTGTTATAAAAACTCAGCATATAAAGTTAAGTTGAAATTGATTACATGGTTTCGAAGATATACCATACTAAGCTAAAATTGCTACATGGCCGCCATTTTTAAAATAAGTGTCTGACAAACTTGAAACATATTTGTACATATAAATTCCTGCAGTACTACTTTATTGCCAAATTTGGTAGCAATATTTCAATTGTTTCCCTACATATTACCAAAAAAAACTCTTAAGTAATTTAGCGCTATTTTACAAAATGGCGAAATAAGTGTTTGTAGTTTGTCTTATACGATACTTGTAATAGATACTGTAAGCATACAACATTTGGTTTAAATTGGTAAAACGGTATGGTAGTTATACCTAATAAACCTAAAATATTTATATTGCCGCCATTTTGAAAATAAGAGTTAAATAAAGTTTAATTACTTGTATGTACTTGACCTATCGTAGTTTTACTTATGTACACAAATTTGGCGAGAATAAGTGCAGTAATTTTCGAGATATAATATAAAAGCTTTGTTTTTTCATGTAACGCTATCTTTCAAACTGGTGGTCCAGCAGCAATATTTACCTCTGAATTAAATGCTTACCACTTGCGCTGTCAAAATACAAAATTTGGTTTAAATCGGTTGAATGGTTTCCAAGATATCAAATATCACCCTAAATATTTTAATGTCCGCCATTTTGAAAGTAAGTTCTCGGCGTGGTCGAAAACTACTAATGTCAGGTGCCCTTAGTTAGTACTATATGTGTACCGAGTTTGGTGAAATTAAGTTTACGCGTTTACAAATTGAAAGGAGTAGACACCCGCACACCCGCACAGATGCATACACAACCACATTCATTCACACACAGACAGTAAAGTGATTTCATATGCCTTTATTTCCTTCGGAGAGTAGGCTAAAAACGGTCGACAAGTGTTGTTGGAAAACTGAGGCAGTAACAGTGCCACCTCCATGATAATCGGGCCAGAAATGGCACTTCATCGCTGACAGGACCACATAGTTGAATAAGAACGCGGTGATGTGTTACGGTAGCGCGTTAGAAATACACAGTGAGAAAATACTTTGAATCGGCAATCCGAAATAAGAAGTCATCTACCGTTTGCTTTAACTTCGCTTCGGCATTTAACTCTCGTTTCTGTTGTTAATTCCGCAGCTCGTTGTTTGATATAAACGGCCATCGTGTACGTCTGAAGAAACACTTGTACACTGGCATCATGTTTGATAAAATATATTATTTTTCGTTCACTTTCGATAAGCTGTCCACTAAAGATAAAGTTTTATAACTGTAAATAGTCTGAAGAAGAAAATAAAAAAATCATACACTCGCAGAAAACTGCACCAATTTTGCTTAAAGTTCAATAATTAATAGAAATGTGTTTTTTTAATGTCCGCTAAACATGAATCAGCTGGGTTTCTTTCCGTAAACAATATATGATTAAATGCGGTAGTAAATATTAAAACCAGTAAACGAGAAGACCGATAGTATTTTTCTGTATATTTCGGTCCCTTATTGCCACTAGCAAACTAATAAAATGTGTTTGCCCTTAGGACGCAAGACTTTATTTGTAGGGATAATCCTGTATTTTGCGGGGAAAGTTTCTTTGCTGTTTGACTAGTGCTCCTAAGTTGACGATGCCTTAAGAGAGAATTTTCTTCGCGGCAATAAAGTCTTTCGTGTGTACAAGTCTCGAGCCTGAGTGAGTCTTAAGAAGTCTTCTGAAATCCTTGCGTGCTTCCGAGGCATGTTAAAAGGATCTGGCTTTAATCCCGTCAAGAACTTTAACGCTGAAATGTCACGCATATTCCTAAAGAAAACCTCAAAACTGATGACCTGAGGAGTTTCGCGGAAAAATTCACGGGAAAAGCTTCGCGAAGACGGAAATTACCAGAAACTGGAAGCAAATCTGCCAGAGTAACGGACCATGGACAGAATGTTTAAGACCTCAGCGTAACTTTATAGTGCTGGAGAGTAATAACTTCTCCGCTCGAGGAAACCAGAGAGCGAAAGATGCGTCAGCAGCAACGAACATTTTTAGTCACGTAGGTTACATTGTATTATTCTCGTATTTATTCACTTCGCCAGCGTCAGCCGCGGCTACCCGAAGACGTATTACTTATAAAGCTAACCTAACTCGCAACTCGTATTTAGAGGAATTGTATACAATACCCCTGATGATATCCTTTATTGGTAGGGTATCCATGGTAAATGAAATTTAGTGTTAAGGCTCACTTTGCTTTAATGATAAATGCAACCATGACATCCAAAGTGAGGATTTTATTTTGTCGTTAACATTGTATGTATACGAGTTCAGTTAAACAAACAATTTAATTCGAAAAAAAATATAAAAGACTGCTATGTTAGTCATATTTCTGCACGGTGAATATATAATCTATTCGCGGTTTTTTCACACTTTTTTAATTTAACCTTTGAAAAATCACTCCATGTATGACGTGTTTGGTTGTTTCATAAATATGTCCTGTATTACAAGCGTTTTATTCTTGCGTTTAAATAAAATTACATTATTTGTTATTAATTTGAACGTGTCCATATATTTTATATATAAATTATAACATTTCATTTACATTTCACTTATATTTAATATTTCATTTAGAAAATAGGTAAATTGGCAATGCCTAGTACTAAATAGTTCTTATGCAAAATATTATTAAGCTGAGTGCGTACGGGTGTAGTGCGTTGTCACTTTGGTGTAATTTTCCAGACTCAGCTAATCTTTTTTTTGCATGAGGCGGAGAAATATCCTAGAAGTACAACTTTAGCAGAGCTTCAGAAAAGTTGGAAGTAACCGTGAATGGACTATATGCATTATGGACACGGTTGAAGGAGCCGATAAACATAGCTGGTCAATAAACCGTCTGCGTTCACGACATTACGCAGTTTTCGCTACGTAAACAATGAGGGATCCTTCACGTAACAATACAGTGGAAAGACACCGTTAACCAATGGCTTCGTGGTTGGCAGAAGGCAACCCGACCCCGTGCATCACTGGCGGATGGACGGGTAAGTACACTGCATCCGTACGTCAGCGAGGTACTCTTCAAGAATCTGAAAGTTTGGAAGTCAGAGTTGATTATTTTTACTATGCGTGCACGTCTGTAGTTTTCCTTTCGTTACTTGAAGTTGTCTGTGCGTGAATGCGTCATGTCCTCCTTCGTGAGAATGCTGCTACTATAGTGATGAGACGTCCGTGTTTGCCTGCAAGCCTATTTTATAATAGTATAAAATTATATTAGGCAATCAAAGTAAGAATAAGCGACAGTATTTAAATAGGAAATTAGTTTGCACAAAATACTTTCACTATATGTTATTGCTTATCAAACGATATCTACTGCATAATATTACTTTCGTTACTTTTGATTAAACAACTTGGTACGGTAATTTATTTATAACCTCCTAACCACTGGTTGAGAAATAAATTAATATGAGATTGTATTTTATATAAGTAAAAGGCGTAAATTTGAAGGAATGTGTGACATAAAAGGTGTCTCGTACTCCGGGCGTGGGGAAGAATTACATATATCGTTTCTGCACAAAAGTTTAACAGAAAGTACTCTTACTTAAAATTATTTTAACATTCTCTCTTCTTGATTGGGTCGTATCGCGCGTATGGGCAGGTGCTGGTACTTAGAAAGAAAAAAAAAAGCAATAAAGAATTTTATGTTCCAGAGTTTGATTGAGCTACTCATCGTCTTTACTTTCCTGTGCAAATCCGGCAGCGTACAGATATCTCGCAGCCCCGAGCCGGCAAACGCTCGGCGTCCGGGGAAATCCTTATTTGCTTTTTCCACAGCGCGTAATTACTTTTCTGTTTCCAACGGAGAAGCTCGTTCGGGAGTCAATTACAGAACGAGGGGCCGGTCGGCACGTATGTTAGTGGGCCAGGTATGAGGGGAGTTGCTGCAATCGCTCCACGCAGTTTGTTTACATTTCGATGTTAGCAGTTATTTCGTAGCAGCATCTGTTACTGTAGCTACTTCACCGTTAAATAATTGCCTTAGAAAATAACAATCTCCGTCGTATTATGTCTTGATGTTTAAATAATACAGTAATATTTAAAACTGAGTACACTAAAATATTTTCCTTCTTGTTTGACATATTAACTTGAAAAAAAAAAAACACATATTCTCTATTTTAAAAAAAGAGGAAGTGCAAAACTTCTCAGTGCATAAGCTTAGGTGTATCAATCTGCGATTTATCAATCCCAGTGAATTACGTTTGTGCCAGTCAAACGTGCAGTAATTAACACATGACCATAACCACTTACCCCGATTCTCATTATGTGGTAATATGGCACTCTGACAGCAGCAATGTTTCAAATATACGAATGCATAAATATAAAACACATTTAGTTCACTGCAATTACAACATAATATATTACTTCTTCCTTTATTACAATCAAATATAGATTAGGAACAGTGACCTGATGCCTTTAGGTTGCGGTGCAGCAGTAAGACAACTCGCCTTCCACCAAGGCGAACCGAGTTCCATTCCCGGCAAGTTCGCGTGTGGAAAACGAGGTGCACGTTGCATTTAGCTGGCGGGTTTTCTCGAGCCACTCCCCTTTTTTTCACCAACTACAACATTCCGCCGCTGCTTCATCTCCACTTCATTTCACCAGCACTGACCCTCAACAACTCGGTGTCAAGCGCCAACCGAAACCTCTCGACTCAACGAGACATTTTGTTTATTCTGCAATAAATATTTTGGTGCGATCATGTCTTGCCAACTTCTGTTCAGTTACGTATTAAATTGTTTTGAAGTTACGATTCCAGAGTAATTAAATTTCAAATCTAAGTATATTTTCGCTCTGATACTTCTTATGGAACAATAGCATATGGTAAATCAAAACCACAAAACGCCAAGAGTAAGCAGATACGAAATTTATGTCAAAAATAATTATACCTTACTTGAAAAAAATCTTTCCAAAGACTTTTTATGCGATACTCCTACCGAAAGGTTAATTTTAGCACTCGAGAACACGTTTTACTAAAATATGTGATTTGATATGCTGGTGATCTGACATGCTAGTACACTAGTTTTTGACAGAGTTCTATGGGCAATTCACGATAAACTGAGCCCTTTCGGAAGCCCTGCTTTTAATCTACTTGTATACACATTGCATATTTTTCTGCCACGTGTAGAATTATTATTTCCATGGCCTTATGGCCTTAATCACTTTATTCGTGCGTCGGATATGCAAAATTGTGGAATTATTGGAAAAGTAAATATTTTACAAATACGCTCATTCTTACACTTATAGCATACAAAACAGAACGGGGATGAAATGTCAGTATTCACAAATGCTTGCTTAACATTTTTAATTCAACATTAAAACATAGAAATAATTTCCCTCGGTATCGTTGCCAACTTTACTGGACCCGTGCAACACAGTACGCTCATTAAGCTGCATGCAGCTAGGGGCAGTGACATTTTTCAAACGTAGTTTTCAAAAGTTCTCAATTAATCGTGAACAGTGTATGTATAATGCAAACATGATGCAAACAAGTAATGCGAAATGTTATTAGTTTTAAAACCAAATGAAAGCAAACGGAACATCATCGTCGTGAACATGTGAATTTGATATTTCTTACGGCAATTCTTGAGTCAACGCTGAGAACATGAGCATATAAGAAAATTGAAAATTGGTCTGCCACTGTCAAAATTTTTCCGTTAAACTGTTTAAAATAATGTCGGTAAAATAGAATTAGATGGTTCTAGCATCACCGAAACGTCATTTTCGCCGCCAGGTTTGTCTGAAAAAGTTGAATGGATATAGTACCCATCAAACATTTCTAATATTTTACCAGTTATAAAATTTCTTAAATGTTTGACGGATTCAGGCAGTCAGAATCATGCAAAACTAAAATGCCGTTTTAAACGTCACGATACTTTAAAATAGCAAACTACTGCTGGAAAATAAATAAGGTTGTGAAAATATATAGAGAAGCTCTCTGAGCATGAGTGCTATTTAAAATAATAATCGCACAGTAATATTTAGAATTTAGAGGCATTTAATTTCATTGTGCAGCAAATATCTCTGATAAATAAACATTACATTTAGTAAAAAGGTGAAAAATAAATCGCAACATTCGTTATCTTCCTGTAGTGGACTGCATGGAAACACAACAGCATTATCCCACTTTGAAAATAATTTTTAAATTACAATTCAGATTAGATCCTCCCAGTAAAATAATTTGACATTGTGCCACATTTCCAAACATATTCAATATTATTCGAAGAAAAATTTTTGAATGGAAAAATTTCATGGTCGTAAAAGATATTTGTCGAATATATTAAATAAATTTTTCAAGGCGAAAATTTGACCGTGTGACAGGGGCTCTGACAAGAGAAACGACAATCAGCTTTGCGCAGCGAGGTTGTACAAAGTCTGATAATGGAGCGATATACACTGTGATAGTGGACGTATTTAGAACGTAGAGGTAATACGGGTCAGCGTTGCGCAGCGAGGTTGTACAAAGTCTGATAATGGAGCGATATACACTGTGATAGTGGACGTATTTAGAACGTAGAGGTAATACGGGTCAGCGTTGCGCAGCGAGGTTGTACAAAGTCTGATAATGGAGCGATATACACTGTGATAGTGGACGTATTTAGAACGTAGAGGTAATACGGGTCAGCGTTGCGCAGCGAGGTTGTACAAAGTCTGATAATGGAGCGATATACACTGTGATAGTGGACGTATTTAGAACGTAGAGGTAATACGGGTCAGAGTGCGCATGCCAGCTGTACATTAACCAACTTCCAGGTAACACCACTGAAGAGCTGTTTTGCAAATAGCGCTATGGAAAGAACGTTGAATTAGGCTATCCACAGTACGGTGAGCACTTCTTAAGGCTCTCCCAACAGGCACTAAAAATAAATAAATATATTTCCTTGCAACCTCAGGTGGTAATTTTTGATAGTGGTGAAACCTATGCAGTGTGTTTGATAGTCACATGGCAATGTTTATATTAAAAACTGGCGGGAATCAGGTAAAAAAGATTAATCCTCACCTTAAGCAAACCATTATCGGATGGCAGAAACAATACAGCATCCGAATTACGTACGCTGAGCGGTGTATGAACTTATTATAACATTTTGTTAGAATATTATCAAGCAGCAAAAATAAATGCGTCGCCACACATTCAAAAGTTGTTGTGTAGAAGGTCGATTCAACACTTTTCTTTTACCAAAAAAAAAAAAACCAGTCATTCTGATATACACGTAGCCAATCGATACATCTCGAATCACAATGCCGCGGTCACCAAAGTTTTCAATAATCAAAACAATGTGTATAATATTTTTAACTTTAGATTAAAATGTCAATTATTGTGAAAATATTATAAACAGATAACGTAAAATAACACGAAGAGGTTAAACAGCAAAAAGCACAAACTTTGCCATTTTGTGTGACAAATATGAACTGAAAACACAGGTTAGGTAGAGACAGCCCAAAAAGGTTCCCTACTTTAAGAGCAACAAACATACTGAAAATAGAATAATTACATTATTTTATTACTGATTATTGCATTTACAATAACAAGATTCAAACAAGCTTTTAAATTAAGGTTACATCAATATTTATCATGACACAATAAGAATTAAAAGGGAAACAAATTGCAATAAAAAAATTTATTTCCATAATAATTAAGGAAAGTCGACGGGGCTTTGCCAAAAAGGAAGGAATTTGCTAACCAAAGGAAATTAGAACAAACTACGTTAATGAGAAAATGCCACAGCATGGCACAGCTGTCATGTGTCAACGTAAAATAAATTCGTTTCTGTGCAATTGCCGACAGTTCAATTCATGTAAGAATTTAAGTGTTTGTCCCGGAATGAACATAGCGTTAGGGAAAAGTTTTCTGACGTTTTATTGTGTTTACTTCGCCGGTATAAAATACATATCTACAATTAAAAATATTTCTTTTGCTATGTTTTTCCTGTATATTTTTACTTTTCTCGTTACTACTCAAGGTAAGCAGTAAAATAGTAGGCTATGAAATGTATTAGAAAAAATTTTATTTTCACTTTTTTAGTAACAGTAGGCCCTACATAATACCGTTTCCTCAAATCGACTACGTATACGTTTTATGGTGCCGCGTGAAGAGTGTACCATGGAACTGAATATATATATAATGTGTATGTGTGTGTGCGCGTGTGTGTGTATATAACTATGTAGTTATAATAAAAATGTACACAAAATCATTTATATTTCAGTAGTACACATTATTTTTAAAACTTGTCTTCGAATAATATTTTTGGATTTTATAAATTACAGTTAATGTAATTATTTCCAATTTTGGTTTTTCAAAGTACTTTTTTGTGGCATGCATAACCTAATTTACGTTAACTCGTAAGAATATTTTCGTAACTAATGATAGCATTACCCCATTTTTAAATTACGATTTATATGGTATGTATAAATTTTCTAAATATTGTCCAAAAACTTTTGTTTTGTTTTTGGAAAATTAGAATTTCATATCCATGATAAAATTAGACCAAGCAGGTAGAAGTCTACAGTTGGCAAGTATGCATTTTCTGTCGCGTAAAAAAACCCTTTTTTATCAAGATGGATAAACCAGGTATTCTATTTTGGGAACAAAAGCGCGCGTTTCTTTCAGTGTGATGATATTTAATATAAGGAAAATTGTACTTAAACAGTGTACAGTAGATTTTGATGTGCCAATAATGTAGCAGCATTATAACGTATAGACAAATAAATGCTAGACATAAAAAATATTTAACCTAAGTTACATAATTCAGCTCTTATAAAAGACTTAAAAAATGCAACCAAAGACTGGGTTGCGAACTTACGAACATTATTACCACAATTATGTGAATGCGTAATACTTCACGCAATAACAACAGTTGTATGTTGAAATGGAAGATTTAGTATACAAATATATACAATGCCGGAAGGTTGCATTTATTGTCTAATTATTGTTATCTTTACTAAAGATATTCATACTAGCTTTAAGATTCATTTATTAAAATAAAAATTATATTTTCGTGTCCCCTAATTTTTACATAAACAAGTATACACGCTCTGTTGTATTTTACTCGTGTGTACGTCATCTTGACCAGTTATATCGTGAATTTAGGAGAAATTAAGCCGAGGGAAGTGTAACGTAATTACACTTTTATGAGCGTGCTTATGTGGTTAAAATGCGTAGTAAAATAGATCACCAAATTTGCTGTGTGTCAGGAAAGTCGTTCGTCATCGCAATGCGATATGTCTGTGAGTGGTGGGCTGAGTTGTTTTGTTTGTATAGCAGTTTGTGATGGTTACAATTTTGCCAACGAGGTAAGTTATATTACTAAAAAAAATTGGATTAAATTCCAAGTGTTGTACAGGGATACGGTGCATGCTATTTACAACGTCGCCGCTAAATGCCTTTTTACAGCAATGTTTATAATAATTGCTCAAAATCGCTACCACTGACAGTAATGCAAGCTTGGTAGCATCGGTGGAGTGATTGGCGAACAGATTCAAATACGCCGGGTATTTCACGCACGCTACCATTGTCAGCCAATCACGCCATATGTAGAGGTCGCCAAGCATGCGTGACTGTTGGTGGATGCATATCCAGTAACAGTTTTAACCTTTTCTGTACGCAATCACTCGTTACGTATGCTGCTAATGAACATTTTATGTTTCCGTTAATGTGTTATGTTTTTGTGTTTGTGCCTCAACGCGTCACTTCCGCCCATATATTCCTATACAATAATTGTTTGTTTTAGTGAGCTCTTCCACCCCTCCATGTTTGTCCCATGATTTTAGAATCACCCTATATGTATATATAATATATATATGTGTGCGTGTATATATATATCTCTGTGTGTGTTTTTTGATAAAGGCTATTATTAATATATAAAATCCATGATTTCAAATAAAAGGAATGTTAAAATTTTATGTGCTTAGCAATGTTTTTCATGGGCCAAAAGAGTATTTCTAAGTAAAGAAAAGAATAAAATTCAATCAAAACACTGCACCCCCAAAAATACACAGTCGGTTTTCACAACCTATCGATCACTTACTATATTTACTACTGAGTGCATTTACATACAAATCACCGCAATTAAAATAGTGACACACTGTATTACTTGCGATAGTCACCAAATGGATTGAGTTAGTCTTAAGCTACTATATAATGCTACATAACAAATATATAAAGTTTTGTTATTAAACAAGAATGAAATTAAAACAGTACTAGCCGAAATTTCTGGGTGAGATAATATTACATTACAAAATATCCTTTCTGAGTAACTGCTTAGAAAACGCTGAGTAATAAAGCCTCGTTTACTAATTATCAATTTCGAAAGTAAAAACATAGCGACAATCAATTCCATCCCTATATCTCTCTACTGATGGTTGAAATTCGCGTACCCCCACCGTACAGGTGGGGCGGATATTATTTTTCCCCGACATGTGTGTGTTTTCCCGAGAGCCAGCAAAGGTCAGAACACCCCCCCC
>NQII01000064.1:1000873-1050646 GCA_002778355.1 Clitarchus hookeri | reverse complement strand
TTTCCCCCCGTCATTACCAACTTTACTGGACGCACGCCAGTCTATGTGCCAGTTAAAATATATGCAGGTTGGGGCAGTGACATTTTTCAAATGTTGATTACAAAAGTGCTCAATCAACAGCGAACAGCCCATACAAGTTATTTGTTATCTTTTGTGGTGAATTGCCAAGTGCCCCAACAAGCAGCTGATCGGTGGGACAGACCAATCACACCCGTATTCGGAGTTTCGTAAAATACAATAATTTTCTATAACTGTAGGATTCAATGCAGATAAAAAAAACTTTAAAGTAAAACTTTCGTGGCCTACGTTTGCCACAGTCGATTAAATATGGGGCAGATGAGATGTCATAATGTCTCCGGTTGGAATTTACGATGAACCACAACCTTCCTGGCATTCGATAATGGTTATATTTCATTGCATTGCTACTACCCTAAAATATTCAGTAGTTTTTATACAATTCTTTGGTGAGTATAATTTGTTTTGTTTTTTTTCTACGTTAAAAAGTGCATTCCATATGGTTAACTAAACCTTATCGGCTCAACGGTTTGAAAAAGGTTTCTCTGTTAGCATTTTTGTAAATCTTGCGGTGTATATACATAAAATGTCGTTCTGTGCATTAGTGTATCATACAAGGTGGACGATTAGTGTTTAAACGGTGGGCCAATGAAAACTGTTTCTAGCCGTTTTATACACAATAGTGTCAGTTATCTATGCATGGGTTCTAGTTGTTGCATCCTAAGCGATGCTTATTAGAACACGTGGTTGAAAAATACCAAACTGGCATAAATTATTTCAATCAATTGAATAATTCGGCTTCTTCAAGCCGCTTTTGTACAGTTAGGGGAGGGGGGTCAACGAATACGTTATTTGGGCTCCCCTGTTCTGAACATAAATAAGAATCAACCAGGAATGCAAATACATAAAAAGTTATGCAGTGCATCTCATATAAAATGTAACACGCCATCTCCTAAACAAAAAAAAACTGTCTAAACAGAAATCAGTGACATTATTATTTGACCTACGAATCAACGGATGTCGAAAAATGAGCTGTAAGCGATCGGCAAGTGAACTGGGAACCATTACCTTGTAGGAATTCAGGTAATATGAGGGAGAGCGCCCATATCATCTGCACATTAACAGATCTCCGTGTTCCAACAAGGAACTGCTCGGTTTTTGCTTATAACTCTATAGACTGTTTACTGTATCTTCACACTTTCACACTTTTTATGGGGCTGCGGTGGTTTGGTGGTTAGACTATTCGCCTCCCACCTAGGCGAACTGGGCTCGATTCCCGGCAGGGGTCGCCCTTGGATTTTAGCATGTGGGAATCGTGTCAGACGATGCCGCTGGTCAGCGGGTTTTGCCGGGGGTCTCCCGTTTCCACCGGCGCTGATTCATACTCGCCTCGCTTCGCCTTCATCGGCTCTCAAGACCTCTATGTTAAGAGCCGCCCAAATCTCTTCACTCACTCACACAGTATTCGCACTTTTTTAATCAAACATTTGAAAAATCACCCCCCTTACGACAGGTTTAGTTTTTTCCTTAATAAATGACATATCACAAAAACTAGCAATTACGTATTTTCTATTAATTACATTTATTACCCCGTATTAATTAAAAACAGAGAAAATAGGTATGTTGATAATACAGAAAGAAATAGTTCTTACATTGGGTATTACCATACTGAGTTCACTTGCGTTGTTTATTGTGTCAGTGAGAAACGTTTACTTAAGAAAGTTTTCCGTCAGCACTATTGTGTCATGTATCACAGCCGTTTTCAACTTAGTTTAACATAAAAGTATCTTGTTTTTTTTTTTTTTTGGTCAGACCGAACTTTTGCTTACATTTTAATTCATAAACTGTAATGTTTAATTTTGTATGTACAATTATTATGAATGAAACCAGAGAGAAAAAAGGTGTTTTGGTAATGCCCAGAGAGGATGATTTATCTCTAGAAAATTTGACTGCTTCCTAGATTTCAACGTACTGTACACAAGTCAAACCGTTTTCTTTCATCGTATGTTGGTATGTGTATATGACGCTACTTTCCCATTTCACTGGGGAAATGAAAATTGTGACACTCTGAGGCTGCACATTTATGATTGGTCCTCAAAGTGCCAACCCTAGTCAAAAATGCATCACCCAATCACAAAATAATTAGTACGCTACAGTGTTTTGGAGGATGTACGATTCAAAATTTTTTCTCGACTTCCCAGTGTGTCTAGTAATTCCTAGTAGGAAACACTTATCACGTAAAATATTGTTAAGCTGAGTGCGCACAAATGCGGTGTGAAGTTTCTTTAGCGTAATTTTCTAGACTTGGCCCAGCTTTGTTTGCGCGAGGCCGGACGAACGGCCTGGAAGTGCAGGGCTCCAGGAAAGTTGGAAGTAACCACGAACGGGACTATATATAGTCGCCGAGGCGAGCGTATTTTCTTCCTCACGGTGTCCTACAAAGCGTCGTCCCGAGCGACGATTAAAGACGCGACAGAACTCCAGCGGCCGGAAGTGTTTCGGCGCCTCCTTCAGGCCCCGAGCAACTGCAGCTCATCTCTCCAATTTGGCGCGGCGACGCCAAACAAACGACGTTCGGGGACACCCACGACGTCAGATGAAAAGCATCCCCCCCCCCTTTATTAGAGTCCCCCACGGACACCTCGACATACCCCGGCCCCACCACATAAACGCATTTTAATTAAATAGCCGGGGCTAAATTCGTACGCGATGCTGCGATGGGGTAGGAGGGAAGGGTTGTCTGCCCGGGAGGGTGTTGGGGGGTGGAACGGGTGTATTCTGAGGTCCCGAGGGCCATTCGTGATGGAGAGCCCGTCCTTCCACGCCAGCGATGGAATGATGAGGGGGGGCGGGGGTGGCGTCTCGCTTCACAAAAACCACTGGCAGACTTATCAACCCCTTCCCTTCGCGGCGCGCAATCTCCAACACTCCGCCAGCTGATTGAATTTCCAGCATCCCCGTACACTCGGCGCGCCTCGCAACTGGAGCCGCAGCTCGGCTGGCGATGCTGCGAGGGCAGTGCGTAACCAGATTGTTCCGACTACGTTCACTGCAGATAAACGGAATAAGAGAATCCGTGCGATGCAGGTGTAGAAGTGACGAGGAAAAGATTTGATTTTTCGCTGTTTCTGTCACTCCATGGTTAACTTGCACAAGGTCTCCCTGAACACAACCCCCCTCCCCTTCCACAACACCAATTACGGTTAACAATCTTTAAAACACTATTACCTCCCATCAGGGTCCACTTAAAACTCACAGGCGATCTGTAAGAAATTTCAAATGTTAATATGAGTTCAAAATATTCATGCAGGTAGAGAACTAAACAAATGAAATTTTACGGGGAGAGTATCCTTGCCACCTTGGATTTAAGTATTTTCCTCCATGATCTAATTTTCGGAGTCATTATTTAAAAACCAAGCTAGTCAAGGCATAGGAAACATCTTTAAGTTATTTCGAAATCCAACTTATTTTTCTTACAGGATTAGGTTCGCATCTGTAACCGTAACCAAATATTACATATTTATTTAATGTCTATCCCACTTGGGAAAATACAGGAATAATTTAAACCGTACAAATTCTAAAAAAAAATCTTTAAGTAGTCTATATCATATCTCACTTCGATTTTTTATGTCTGGTCATAAACTTTCATTACTGAGATTTGTGAGAAAAATCGAAGATGGAATGAATACTACCCCCTTAAGCATTGCTACATAAGAATACAGTGGGTTACTTCCAATTCAAGTGTCAAATAGACCGCTCCCAGGTGGGTTAAATTTATTTGATTACTATTTCAGGCAAGTAGATACCACGTAATCCGGTCCTCACCACCGCATTTCTGACATCACAACATTGCTTCACGATTTCTGTCACTTTCATGACTGCATCACTAAGGAAAAGCCACACGTAGAGTGATAATCCCAGCTTTAAAAAATTAAACGTTGCTATAATGTACGACGTGGTTCGCAACTGTAAGAATTTAAAAGCCATTTACTCGGTTACAAAATTTAACTCGTAACATAGTGTTTTACGATGTAGTATTACTACATGTGGGCAATTTTTTTATAGCTGTAAGAATTCACACGGCGTTGGAATACGAGTTCAAGCACATGTTAAGTCCATTGATACGAAAATTATTTTTAACACGATTCCTCTGCTGCAATATATTTTACGTGGTTACCATTAAAAAATAACTGTGTAACTTAAACATTAAAATGTGTACAAAGCTGAAGTGAGCAAGGAGTATCTGTTCACATAAAATAACTGCTGCGTGCCACATTTCAGTAGAAAATCTCTGTGCTCGAACACCTGTAAATATACATAAGGTAGTTTAGGCCCTGTCGTCCTTCACCCATTCAACACGTAGGGATGATCGGTAAAGTAAAAAATGTGAAGTGTGAAAAGTAAACCATGATCTCGCGATCCTGTGTCCTGCTGTTACGTGGACGGGAAGGAGATGNAAAAATGTGAAGTGTGAAAAGTAAACCATGATCTCGCGATCCTGTGTCCTGCTGTTACGTGGACGGGAAGGAGATGTATCGCTGACTAGTAGTAGCACGTTGACTTAAAAAAACAAATAGCTGGCAACCAACAAAGTTACACAGGTTCGCAAGCGCATCAACGTAAAAAGTTGAACATAAAGAAAAACCGAACATTTAAAAAAAAATACACCATAGCAAAAGAAAGTAATTTTTTTAATATTTATTGACCGTCGCCAGGTTAGTTTCAATCGTTATTTATGCCTCTGTCGAAACAGTCATAGTTTGTTGGATTTATTTTGTACACTCCAAAAATGGTTTTGTACTTTTACAAGAAAAATCCTTTCAAACCCAGTTGCCAAGAAAATCGTTTGTAAAACTACAAACAGTTTTCGTGTNAAAAATGTGAAGTGTGAAAAGTAAACCATGATCTCGCGATCCTGTGTCCTGCTGTTACGTGGACGGGAAGGAGATGAATCGCTGACTAGTAGTAGCACGTTGACTTAAAAAAACAAATAGCTGGCAACCTACAAAGTTACACAGGTTCACACGCGCATCGACGTAAAAAGTTGCACATAAAGAAAAACCGAACATTTAAAAAAAAATACACCATAGCAAAAGAAAGTAATTTTTTGAATATTTATTGACCGTCCCCAGGTTAGTTTCAATCGTTATTTATGCCTCTGTCGAAACAGTCATAGTTTGTTGGATTTATTTTGTACACTCCAAAAATTGTTTTTTACTTTTACAAGAAAAATCCTTTCAAACCCAGTTGCCAAGAAAATCGTTTGTAAAACTACAAACAGTTTTCTTGTNGTACTTTTACAAGAAAAATCCTTTCAAACCCAGTTGCCAAGAAAATCGTTTGTAAAACTACAAACAGTTTTCGTGTAAAATCTGCAAAACATATATCTGTAATATTTCAACTTACATTATTGAGAAGTGTAGATAAAATTATTATTTTCTTCTTGTAGAAAACAAATTTTACGAATTAATAACAGAATAACTGGAAAAAATATTTCAAAATATTATTTTCTAAGAAAAAACACAATTTTCCAGCACGCAGACTAGAACCCACGCCCTTTGTACTACCAGGCCACACCTTTAACCACAAGACCAAGCCGACTTATATTATTAACACTTACTTTTATAGTAAATATATCTTCAACTAC
The DNA here is from genome assembly GCA_002778355.1 of Clitarchus hookeri. Lineage (NCBI taxonomy): Eukaryota > Metazoa > Arthropoda > Insecta > Phasmatodea > Phasmatidae > Clitarchus > Clitarchus hookeri. The sequence continues at coordinate 1,044,984 of NQII01000064.1, read as the reverse complement.
CTACAAAATATAAGGGAGGTTTTATGATTAAGAAGAATACGTTTACTTAATTATAAGAGTTCTGTGTAACTAGGAAACAGTAACAGTTAATGAGTAATACGGTCATATTTTATTGAAATTGTAGTTTTATTATGATTAATTGAATAATTTTAAGTGTTTTAAGTTATTGTAACTTGCAATATATTTATTTTTGCACACAACTGCACTTAACATCACCCATATAATTTTTTGCACAAACAGCTATATACGGTTTTAAGTTGTCGAGTGTCCGCCATTTTGCTGAAACTCGTGGATACGGATCAGTATAGTACAAACGTTTCTTGAGGTATATTACAAACACGGCCCTTGTAATTTTACAAACGAGCAGTGTTACAAGAGAAATCTTTGTACTGATATAAGCATTTGCAAAATTGCAAACAATTTGTTAGTGGAAATTACAATATTTTTTTTACATTGTATATAAAATTCTAGAAAAAAATTAAAGGAAATAAATTTATGAAGTTAGTAGGTATGTAAAGTGCAACTCGTCACAACGATTTCCTAAGTTAAAAGGTTGTGGGTTCACGTAGTATATGTAGGAACGTCTTTGAAGCACTTCTTGTTGAACGTGAAGGCATGCAAATCTCCAGACCGGAGTGTACTTATTCATTGGTCTATTCTAGGCCATGAGGGTTCTGTAGTTGCCCCCCCCCCTTTTATCAACCACTTCTACTCCAGCTTTCCGGCACATGCCTGAACCCGCTTGAACCCAATACCACCCTCCCTCTCACTTTCATTTTCAGGAACTTGGCGTTAATGCCACTTATTTTCACGCCCTACAACTTCAGCTTCGATTTATGTGAAAATAGATGGCGCGCACATTCTTCCGTAATTTCTGGGCGTCTGGGAAAGTCCTTACTCTTGTCGCCGGCTCGCTTTGTCCCTCTTTTCCAATCGCTGTGCCGTCGTCCTCCATCTTCCGCGGCCCTTATTCAAAAGCTCTTCGGTGTTGGCGCGGCGAACGCAATATTTCTTACGTGGTTTGCAACCTGCCGCAGAAACGATCGATAGTCGACCAGATCTATCGAGAAGTCAGCCAATAAGCAAAACAGGATGCAAGGTCGCAACAGCTGAGCCGCGTACTGAGTAACCACCAAAGGCTGGGGCGTAATGGCCGAAAAATTTACTGCTCAGCGTAGAGTGTTTGAAAGTTTTTACCTGCTCTACGAATTTCCCAGCTGCAGTCGAATAAACTTTTCTTTACATGATGTAGTTAAACGTGCTTGAGTTTACTCGTTTGGTCAACTGCGCGTGAATTCCTGGCGGATTTAGAATGCCGGGAACGTAGGCAGGGAGGGGGGAGGGATTTGGTGATTATAGACCCCCTCCCTCCTTCCCTCCCTAAGTCTTTTTAACAAAGGTTATTGTCAATTGCTATTAAAGTTATTAATAGGCCTTTAATGTTCGCATAAATATGTAACTGCCATAAGCTACGCTGCCCTTTATTATATCGTGAAGTAAATTTTTTCCCGGCATTTGCCTCAATTAACATGCGCTTCAACACCGCTAATACCAGTGTAACCTACCACCATTTCCTAGTCAGTGTTACCAATCCACGTCGAGAAATTTCTGACTACGTCACTGCAGGTTACTATCGCCGTCCGTTTAAGTGGCGCCTATCAGCTGAAGGTGAGTCGATGTGAGGCGGTAGCAACGGCGGAAAAAAAAATGTTGGAGAGCTGGGAATACCCCTGAGTAAATCCATCGGCCAACGGCAACGTCTGACACGTTTTCCCCATGCGGAAATACGGGTTTGGCCCTTCGGGAATCGATCCCCTATCCCCGTAGCGAGAGGCAATGATTGATCTGAGCATTAAATCGCCGCGGCCCCCTCTCACCGTTCCGATTTGTGAAAAAAAAAAAATTCCGGTTATCAGTAGTGGCCATGATTCAAGTCCTGCTTCCATACTCATATGATTCTCTGCTTTATGGCTATTCATCTGGCATGCTGCACCTTGTTTCCAAATTTATTTACGATATAGTGTAACAAACACTTCACTTAGCAAAANCGATATAGTGTAACAAACACTTCACTTAGCAAAAGTATCATTTCTTTTCGAAAGCTGCCATTTTAATGAAAATCTTCATTATTTATTAATACGAATAGGGGAAGTATCGTGAAAACCCAACGTAACGTAATTTAATACGTCTTTGTCAATAAAAGGAACATACTGTGCAGAATCTTAATGTAATTTACATATACAGGTTGTTCGGAAGCTCACCCGAAATATTTCAGGAGCCGATTCCTTGTGGAAAACGAGGTATACGTATGCGATGCATCTTAGCCTAGCTCAATTCCTAAGAGAGACATGAGCCTTGAAAATTGAGTTTATAAACGGTATCTCTACAACATTTCAGAAAGTACGTGGAATTAAACCAAATTCTCTGAGTAATGTGTTGTGTTGTCGAGATCTTCATCCTATGGATAAATAGGCGTTAATTCCTACCGCCGCCATTAAATTAATATGGGTGCCCACTTGTATGCCTTTAAGTTTTCTGGAAATTTGATGCCGTATTATTTGGCAGTACGTCCTACTTGCGAGTATATAGGACCCACCGTTTCCTTTTAATACGCACACAAAACTTCCATGGGCGAAGATACAATACCTGGCACGTATGCAAACATCGTTGGCAACCTATATTGGGCCGACTATTCTTAAGTGAACTTAAGTGGGAAATGTACGAAAGTACCGCAATCGTATTNGTTGGCAACCTATATTGGGCCGACTATTCTTAAGTGAACTTAAGTGGGAAATGTACGAAAGTACCGCAATCGTATTTTGTGCATACGTACTAACATGCCTTGTCGCTGTGATCTCGCTTAGATACGCATGAATATTAAGAGAGTCAACAAGTACCAAGCAACTGCAGAGTACAGTAATTATTATAATCATGCCTGTTTCCCTCATGCGTTGGTCAACTGCGAGAAACATCATGTGATGAGGGGTCACACGGTTGGGGTATTTCTGCTGAACCAAATAACGTCCTCTCAGAATGATGTAGGCTGCCGCACCATACATCAAATGCATGTCTGCCAATTCCATCGACATAAATGTCGGCGTTGTGTCTGCGCTGCAGTTGTGCACGCGCGTAATCTCAGCACGCACTATCCGTCTTGTTTCACAAGGACTTCGGGAATAGTCGGACCGAGCTCGGTTGCTTACGGTGAGTTTACGTTTGCCTGGGCAAAGCACCGCCTACGCACCACGCATTCTATCGTCGCAAATGAAAACTTCCGTGTGCATTTTAAAATAAACCGGTCGGCACTGGGCACTTGCAACAAGAGGGTCATTTTTGTTAAGAAGGATGTAGTGCTCAATAAGACGGCAACAAATTTCCAGAAAACGAGAAGGCAAAAAATTATGTGCAATAAGATGGCNGTTGGCAACCTATATTGGGCCGACTATTCTTAAGTGAACTTAAGTGGGAAATGTACGAAAGTACCGCAATCGTATTCTGTGCATACGTACTAACATGCCTTGTCGCTGTGATCTCGCTTAGATACGCATGAACATTAAGAGAGTCAACAAGTACCAAGCAACTGCAGAGTACAGTAATTATTATAATCATGCCTGTTTCCCTCATGTGTTGGTCAACTGCGAGAAACATCATGTGATGAGGGGTCACACGGTTGGGGTATTTCTGCTGAACCAAATAACGTCCTCTCAGACTGATGTAGGCTGCCGCACCATACATCGAATGCATGTCTGCCAATTCCATNACTGATGTAGGCTGCCGCACCATACATCGAATGCATGTCTGCCAATTCCATCGACATAAATGTTGGCGTTGTGTCTGCGCTGCAGTTGTGCACGCGCGTAATCTCAGCACGCACTATCCGTCTTGTTTCACAAGGACTTCGGGAATAGTCGGACCGAGCTCGGTTGCTTACGGTGAGTTTACGTTTGCCTGGGCGAAGCACCGCCTACGCACCACGCATTCTATCGTCGCAAATGAAAACTTCCGTGTGCATTTTAAAATAAACCGGTCGGCACTGGGCACTTGCAACAAGAGGGTCATTTTTGTTAAGATGGATGTAGTGCTCAATAAGACGGCAACAAATTTCCAGAAAACGAGAAGGCAAAAAATTATGTGCAATAAGATGGCNTGGATGTAGTGCTCAATAAGACGGCAACAAATTTCCAGAAAACGAGAAGGCAAAAAATTATGTGCAATAAGATGGCAGGTAGTCATATTAATTTACTGGTTGGAGGAGAAATTAACACCAGTTTGCCCATATGGTGAAGCTCTCGATAACACAAAGTATTATTTAGAGTATTGTAGTTTAATTTCAGGCCGTTCCTGAAATTTTGCAAAAATGCAATTCGGGTGTGTTTCCGAACAGCCTGTATATGCATATAGATAAATATACATATATACAATTTTATTCATAAAAATCACCAAGCTAAAACTAAACATTTATCTTGTCCCCCTATTCAAGTGTTGTTATAAATGTTTCTATTAAAACCTGTAGATCTAGTTCATTTTACTCAACAGGAACATCAGTTCAGTTATACCTATCGAATTCTCGCGAAAGTAGCGTATCTTATTAATATCTGCTTATTTTCTAAAAATGTGGGTGTACTTTCTTTTCTACACAAATATCCGGCGTGTTATAATTATTATATTTCAAATTTAAGGATAGTTGCGCTACAACCTGTTTTCGTGTAGAAAATGTGTATTCATCCCGATGTTCATTCAATAGCCTTCCGACTGCAGAAACTCTGAGCGCTTGAGACATAAATACTTGTAGTTACAAGTTCTGAACTTCCGGTAAACAACGCAGAGGCAAAGTGCACGTGCGATGCAACCAGAAAGTACGAGGTACAACGACACACACGTTTCTAAAGCAAAACTGCGCAACTTGTCCCGTTCGCAAGCGCTCCGTAACATTTGACTTTAGCTACAACCGTGGAGATTGGGAAATATTACAAAAAAAATAATATTACGTTTGTGTGTACTTCAGGCGAGTAGTTCGCAGACTCCAGCTCTTTAGGCCAGAGCCGAGTGCTATCACTTAACCTAAAAAAAATCCCTCGCCTGCACGGGAACTGCATTTTGTTTACACGCCGCGTGGCTACGAACAAGAACGGCACACAGCTCGCAGAAACTCTGCGAAATTTTCAAGTTTCATATAAAAGAAGTAAACTCCGAGTACTAACTGCCCTGGCAATTTCGAGACTTCGCAACATGTATCTGTGTGGCACTCCGGTTTTCTTTTCCCCGAAGATTAATGGCGAGAGGGAGAAATTTCCTCTACAAACTATAATCCATTCACGGTTACTCCACACATTTCTGAAGCCCTGCTAAATTTCTACTTCCAGTATATTTCTCCGCCTCGTGCAAACTAAGCTGATTTAATTACACCAAAAACAACGCACCGAATTCGTGCGCACTCAGTTGTAATAATATTTTGCATAAAAACTATTTCATACTAGACACTACCACCACACACGTTTTCTCACTGTTTTTATTCATATTTATTACAAACGAAATATTATAACTAATAAATAGAAAGCACGTAAAACTTCAATTAAACGAAAATCGCGAACAGACTATACCACGTAACTTCAAGAGGCGATAGCAGCTTCCGCGCCAAATTTATCTCAACACTTAAAAGCAAAAATGCCCGGGATTGGTACGTCGGCGAAAGGACTACCAGCTGGGGTTGAGACGGCGTGGATCTCCAAGTACCTACGTGACAATCTAAATGTCGTGGGTTGGAGTCCCACTTCGAGCATGACTGTGTGTGTGTCTCTGTCTGTTTTAACTTATCAGATAAGTAAAGCTGCAATTAAAGCCGTCTTAGCAATATCCTTCAACGCATGGTCAGGATCATTAGGAAAAAACAAATATACATAATAATAGTCCGTGCAGCTAGAAAATATTGCATATATATATATATATATTCTATAATTTCCTGTTCTAATTCAGTAACAGGATACGAATCATAAAATTCGACCTATTTTATTACTGTCGTTTACTATCCACGCATGCGACACTCCCTAGACACGCCGGATGAAGTCAATGGTAAACATTTAGATCTGTAGTACGTAGCTTAATTACGTGTAGAAAAGCATAACATGAGAATGGGCTCTTGTAGTGGCGACGACAGCCGACGAACAAATCTACCTCCACTCAAGTAAGTACACGAAATGGTGGACATTTTAGCTATATGTCAACCCTGGAAAAGGTCATGACATTCAAAATGACGAGACGGTACGCCGTCTTGTTTTCTTACAACGGCATTTACTGAGCCCCACTTTTTAACTAAAATGCGTGTTACCAAGTCAACACGGGAGGCATCATGACAGTCTACCTTGAGGTCGGTCACCCGTTCTTTTTTTTATATGGCACCCGCAATGGTGTTCCGGAGCGTACTGAGCTGGCGTTTTCGCAAGCGCCCGCAACAAACTGCGATTTTTGTTAGTAGCGGGATCCACAGGCGATTAATTTTCAGTCTGATACCCTGGATATTTATTTATTACCAAGAGCTTGTACGCATTCCAAAACAACCAAGAAGATATGCCGGATTCGATTTTCAAGATAAATGTAGCCGAACCACATGGACAGACTGCCGATTCGTGGAGACGTGGACGTCCTCGGGTCGACAAAGAGAAGAGACGACCAGTAGGTACAAGCTGTGTTGTGTCCAGAAACGCTAAACTAACTGATAATTGTTATTCAATGCCGGCGATAGGTGGAAAATTTCAAATATCCACGCTTATATTTCAAAAATGCCACGGCAGTGCATTGAAATAAAATATAAGCAGATAAGTGATAACGGAACATTTATGTAAACGGACTTCATGCTAGCAGCAACCGAACTTCTGTATCAGCAACATAATGTTCCGTTAGTTTATTTTAATACCGGTAGTTACGGCAACAATACCAATATTGCTGAAGTTATGTTGAAATAACTGTCGGTTGTGTACGAGGAACACGATGCTCTGCTGTAGGAACTACATTCACAGTTGCTCGTACAAAACACAGACAAGATCATAACAAGCAGTTTTGTTGCAGCTACTATCTACATCGACAATATTAAGATGGTGCCTATTGTTTTTAACTGCTGCATCGAGTAATTACATGAACTGTATTGTGATTTATAGGTGCGATTGAATCACTGTACCTGAGCGTGTTTTCAGCACGTTATTAGCGAGTAGCCGCATGTGGCCGTACAACACCCCTGTCTTCCTCCAGACTATCGTCTCTGACTGAACGCGAGCGACCCCTTGCTGTTGAACAAAGAGCTCGTTCTTGAGGTCCCGACCTCGTAGACCACAAACGAAAACACTAACAAGTATTGAGTCTCAACACCTATAACAAAATTGATTGCCGTCCCTATATCAACAGTCTACATAAGTTAAGGGTACGGTGATGTGGTTCCTACAGCCATATTTTTTTCTCAGTGTGCTTCCATGTATTCTCGAATTATGCTACGGGCATGCCGGAGACAAGAATTAAAAAAACAGAAATCAGATGGTTTGTAGCCCATTATTTTGGAAGACTAGGTAGGCATCTTATTACATAAATTGCATATCTATTACGCACAATTTTTCCTCTCGAGGCGCATGTGCAATGGCACATCGAGAAGCGCCCCATGTTGTGCTAGTTAGAGTAGTAATTTTTAATTGCATATACTGGGAAAATAAAAAAAGTCCTCTAAAATCCAATTTTTTTAAATAAATTTCTTAACGTGGCAAATAATTTAAATGTTAGCAAAGGTATAATTATGTTGATTGTAAATCCAGGACACATGGCTGTCCATTTGTTGAATTAATTGATTTTATTTTTACAACAGTATGCCAAGATTTTGCGCTGAGATAGAAGGAATGGTATATCGCTGTGTCAAGGAAATCAAAACTTCTACATTTTTAAAGTTTCACTTTTTCTCTACAACAAAATCCTTAATTGTTACTGATATTTTTTGTACTGGATGATGCAAATATTGCTACTACATGCCATATTCGCACTACTGTCTGTAACTACACTGTCGCGTGTTAAATTTAAACACAACAATCATGCGAATTGTAATTTGCTAACATGTCTCGTAAGTGAGAGGGAAAAAAGCTTCTCGCATTTACAACTTTATAACCTTCCCACTGCATGGTGCGTCATACTTTAAGAAGGCTATCCTAAATGCTACCATTGTAATACTTATATAATTGAAAATTTCGTCGATTATGGAAATTAGATTCTCTTTCTAAAATAAATAATACATTACAAACTGAAGAGTATAAAATTGCGCGACAAATAATCACAGGAAATGTTTTAATTCTTCAGACAAGCATGTTATGCTCCACAGTATATTAAGACGTGTTAATGCGTCAGCGTGTGTTCCACCATGTGTGTTACATGTCTCTTCCACATGCTGTTTCATATATCAAACACGAGACCCTCATTAAAGCACACCGCCAAGAGACGCCTGTCTCATTTGCAACCATCCACTAACATCACAGGTGCGCAAAGCGGGTCCTCTACCACAGTATATTCAGGCTGAGAATACTAACGAAGGGGGAACTCCGTATTAAAATCTACAGTACATTAATTATGGTTGAATGAGCGCTTTTCTAATCAACCTTCGGAAAATAATCCCTGCTTGGAACCGCATGTATTTTAGCTTAAATAGTCTCTGGCGTATCTACAGTCCTATTTACAACGTGGGAGAAATTATACCTAGGGTTTTACATGTTAAATGAATTTAGGCGTGTCTCGGCCAAATTTCACGATATGACTTTCAAACAAAAAAAAAACACTTTGTCCATATTTGCTCGGGCAACATTTGAGCAGAAATTATTTTGGAACATTTTTAATACCCTGAAAATTGCGGGTAAGTTAAGATATATAATCTGAATAAAAACACAAAATAAACTCTCTTTAATTTACTCCTACTCGCTGCCCTGTAGCAAAGTTCTTCTTTTCAACACGTACGACGTTTTTGTTTTGTTTGAAAGCAATATTGTGAAAGGTAGCTTAGGCAAAACCTAAAATTACTTAACATGTGAAAGCCGACCCCGTAATAGGCAGCGTCCTTAAACTGATTTATTTCGGTTTTATGCAGCGTGTAAACGAGTGATAACTAGAATAATTACATGCTTATTATTAAGACATTTTATAATGTTTGACACATAATGTTAGTCATGGGGCCTAGGGCACCACCAGTTTTTATTTTGTATATTAAGCTCAAGGCTACGAAAGGGCAGAAAGAACAACCAAGCCGAGCTTTCAAGCGTGCTCAATTGTTTGCGAAGCAAATGCATTAATTTATTATCAATGCACAATCGATTCAACAAAAGGTCAACACGCCTGACCCTGTACGATTCCTTAACTCACGTAATACGTTGGCGCTCTTACTGGTACTGCATGGATCGCAAAAAAGACAAGCTGGTAGAAAAAAATACGCATCTTGGCTATAATTATCCTTAAAAATTGTTATTTGAACCATTGTAGTACTGCTAAACAATTGTTTCTGACTCCTGGGTGATATTCAATAAACATTTAACGTTGCTAATTTCAAATCACTTAACATTATTTAACTTTGTGTATTTTATATTATTATGATATGTATTTATATATATGATATATTATTTTATATGAATTACTTTCAAGTGTTTTTAAACTTCTCATCGTTTCCAAAGACGTTAGTTTTATGTGAACTGTTGTGATTCTATTTATAGACATTCATTCTATAGGAAATTGTTCCAGCTGTAGTCATTAATACGTTCTTTTGGATCGTTAAATAACTTAGATATGAATTTAGCCTATCCTAAATTCTTTTGAACAATGCGTAAATTGTAGGTGGCAACGTACATTGATACATCGTCGCGTTACTCATTTCCCTGCAGCAAGGGCAATAATTATAATGACTGATCATTACTCACTAATAGATGTTGCCATTGTCTCTTGAAGTTACTAGTGTATTCAAGAACGGAATGGCATGAACACCAAGTCGAATGCCATATTCAAATCAACAGACGACCAACATCAGCATACCCTGTCATGATTGTTAACGAGTATTTCAATTAAAAATTGAAATGCAATAAAGTAATACAACCTACCGTTTAATTTTCATAATATCGTGGCATTTGCCAGTGTTGGCGTATAAATAGACCCTACAATTTCCGGTTGACATTAAGGTATCGCTCTTGACTTCGCAGTATTTTGCCTACCCGAGCAGATTTAATTAGCTCTTTGGCCGTTGTAACATTGCCAGAACCCTTCTCATGTCAAACTTTGCCAACGGTATTTCAAGTCGACGATCGATTTGATATTGCGTCCATTCTGGTTAGCTCTGTAAAGTGCGTCCCCTCTTTTCTTTCTCCGACAGCTCTAATTTTTAGAATTACAGCGTGCTAGAATAAACCACCGAGAGAAACTTTATGGTTGTTCACAAAGTAAAATCTATTTCTGAAGAAAATGTGCTATTCGCAAACACGAAGAAATGTACGACAACAGACTTTCATTGTTGTTGCAGTTCTCAAATAATTTATTTATGAATCTCTAGCGGCTTGAATGAAAACATGAATAACACCAGCAGTTTTCTTTTTTTTTTTTTGCTTCATCCATGCTGAGAGTAAATGGTGGCCTTTATTGATTTATCTGTTCTAAGCTGCGGTACATAATTTACGCTTCGTCACATCATCGTAAACGCTGTTCGCGGTAAATTGAGCACTTTCGAAAGCCCTGCAAAGTTTTCTACTGTTGCTTGCATATCTTCCCGCATATCTGTCAACATAAACACTACTGCCCCGTAACATCCAGCTGGTGTTTACATCCGCTGGCTCATATATCCACTGCATACTCATTAAACAAACAACGGAAGGTAATAAATTTTTATAATCAGCACTGTTATCACGTCCAAGTTCATTTCAGTAAATAAAATTAGTTTGTCAATATTTACTAATATTCGTGATCTTTCTGTTTAGATTGAATTTATGCCTTTAACTGTGGTCAACTCTTACGGGGCCATAAAAAAAATCTGTTTGACTTAGGTTGTCAACAGAATAGCAGAAGAGTTAAAATTTATTTTATAGAAAATACATAATGTGTAATGAGTAGAACTAAAGTGCAATATTTAAGTTCTAATTAATTAATTATTTACATTTATACTCATTTCAGTTTAAAATTTAAATAAAATTTTAACATTTTTGTAAACATTATTTTGCCCCGTTATAAAACAACGTAATGACGTTTCGAACGTTCACCTTTAGAAATTGCGGGGCCTCGGTGACCTAGTGGTTAGACTATTCGTCTCCCACCTAGGAGAACCGGGGTCACACCTGAAATTCTGCATATGGGAATCGTGCCGAACGATGCTGATGGTCGGCGCGTTTTCTCGGGGATCTCCCATTTCCGTTGCTCTTGCATTCCGGCGCTACTCCATACACATCTCACTTCAACCTCATCGGCTCTCAAAATCTCGATGTTAAGAGTAGCCCAAATCCCTCTACTTTGAAACGCTCGCTCATTATACACATGTCATACTCGTAAGAAAGGCGTGATTTTAGATGATGCGGTGTATTGCAGAAGACGACATGCCGTAAGCAATTCTTACATGACCTAAGAAATTATGTTTAACAACATTTACAATTATAATTAAATAAAACGCATAAATACCTCACAAATTAACATTTAAATTCAGAACTACACACAGCGGCGGGCGTTGCTATTATATTGTGAGTAACGAAAGCAATTGCCATGATGGCATGAAACTTAATGGCTGAACAGAATTGATCATAGTTTTTTTCAGAATACTTCCACAATAATAACAGTCAGTCGATACATGTTTGTGAGAATTCAGCCAGCCACGCAGGTTTTAGAGCACACTGCTTTTCTTAAAAAAAAATCACTTTTCGCTTATAAAATTTAAATACCTGCACTGATATGAACGTAACTTAACCAGAATACTCAAAACACAATATCTAGCTGATTGCAATTATTTTATGCAAGTGCATTCGCAGTTTTTGCCCCAAATTACTTACATTGAAGTTCAGTCACCGAAGCTACTACTTACTGTTTGGTATATCAGCTCATCAAATTAAACTGTTCGGACAGGCGTTGTAAGACTATTTTCACGTTTTCCTTAACACTCAAGGGATCCTTCACGTGTGGTAAAACGATTTCCATGGGGTCATTGTTCCAAAACGAGCAGCATACGTGCCAAAGTATTAATTAGTAAACTGAGAATCGTGTAAATACTAAATAACATACAAACATTTATTTATTTTAGCTTTCATAATTGCAACACATATCGCAAATATAACAAAACAGACTTCAGAAATTTCTTTTATGTTTATTCGACGTAAAAAATTTATTTCGACGTAAATTCCAGGTCGGCACATTATGTCAAATTTTAAGAATTTCTGGGACATGAAACAAAGTGGAAATACAGCAGAAAGGAATAACGAGCAATTCCACTTCACTCAGAGCATGTATAAAAATGTTAAATTAATTACGTTAATTAATACATTAGGCCCATTTCAGGAGTTACAAGCTGGCTCTTAAAATCACGTTTTCCGCGAACCTCTATTTTGTTGACACACGAGCGCGGAGCGGAAAATAAAACGATTAACTAGCTAACTTGAACGTTGATGTGAAGGAGTTAGAAAAATAAATGTGTTACTATCACACCAAATGTTATTGTTACTTGCTTACGATAAAAAGAAACTGAATTGCAGGCGACAAAAAATTTTAACTTTGTGACTAGTAAGACGTTAAAACATGGAACTACCTCTCGTAGTTCGCTGCCAACTTAACTGTGGGTATTGTGGTNCTTCTCGTAGTTCGCTGCCAACTTAATTGTGGGTATTGTGGTCACTGCTTACGTTAAAATATATGCAGTTACGGGCAGTGATTTTATTTCGTAGGTTGATTCCAAAAAGTGTTCACTTTATCGTGAACCACGTATAATTATTTATCGGTGACTATTGTTCAGAATACATCGCGAAGAAATAGATCTTACTAACCTTTTTAAATAGGCTACAGTTGGCATGTCTTCTTAATTGTTTTTTTAGCCACGTGGTGATCTTTTTTTTTATACATCTTCATATCTACAAATGCGTTTTCTTCATCTCCTCTCGCGGCGTGAAGTGATTGTATTTTCCCTCTCGAAAAAGTAGCAAAAGACCATACTCAATTATTTATATTTGAGCCACATAATTCTAAACTACTTTTCAGTACACCATTTTTTTTAGTTATAGTTCTTTTGGCGCGTTGAGGGTAAAAGTTTAGTGTGCAACTGAAGTTGCGCGCGCACAGTGTAACGAAATTCGTCAGTGAACGTGGTAGGGGTACGACCCAACGCGCATGCGCGTATAGTTACGCTCGCACAGTGAAATTCGANCGGAAGTTGCGCGCGCACAGTGTAACGGAATTCGTCAGTGAACGTGGTAGGGGTACGACCCAACGCGCATGCGCGTATAGTTACGCTCGCACAGTGAAATTCTACAGTGAACGTGGTAAGGGTATAACCCAACGCGCATGCGCGTATCGTATAGCTATAAACAAACGCAAGGTACACAACATAGCACGTGGTTATATTTAAAACCGACAGAAAATCAGTTCATGTAATAAGCAAATTGAAAAATATTTCATTTATATTAGTAATTCATTGTGAATATATATAATATATATATATTATATATATATATATATATAATTAATTAATTTTCCCTTGGAAATAACTATGAGCTACTTTTGAGTTTTTTTTTCATACCGGCACCATGTGATATCTACTCTGAAATAGTAAAAACAAAGCGTATACGGACGTGCACATCGGTAAAGTTCGCCATGAGGACAAACAGTGACGCGAGTTAGATTTTGAATTTTTTTTTTGTAAAGTTGGTAGCGTATTTTCTTTCATTTTTTGGCTTTCCTGCATCGAATGCATTTTTCATGTTACGTCCCCGGGTTATAGCCAAGATGCGTTTTTTTTTCCTACCAGCTTGTCTTTTTTGCGATCCATGCAAATTGCAATTCACCCTCTCCCCCTCCTTTTTTTCTTTTCTCCGTACGTGCCTCAGCGCCGGATGTGTGGCTCTGCGCACTAGATTTTCCCCCGTCTTGCGCAGTTTCGTAAACGCCAGCGCTTGGGTTGAGCAAACATCAGCCAGTCGAAAATAGTGTTATCCGGTGGGACAAGGGACGCCTCGCAAACAATATTTGGCTCCGTTTCCCTACAAAAACCTCCGCTGAATCCCTCGCCCCATTTTATTTTATACAAACTTCCTTTTATTTTTCTTTGGTCCGTCCGTTTCATACCAAAATAATCTATTTTTCGCTCTACCTTAGCGGTGCTCACGTGTACTATTTTCAAGACTTATTCACGTGATTTAGCGTACATATAACCCACTACCGTTGCGCTTTATGTACGCTATAAATATGAATCAGTGAGAATATCTCTTTTTTTTTTAATCAGTTACAAACGTATGTCCGAACAAGGAGTTACTTTAAAACACTTTATCTGGAAATTCACTGAAACTCCATACGTTTTCCTTCACTTAGTAAAAACGTGACAATTACCACCGGCGTGTTAACAAACTGTACCACTGCTCCATCAATGACAAAGTTTTCGACTGATCTGTTAGTGATCGTATGTAATACATCTGTAAGCAAATATTTTCATACACAGATAAGAATGTAAACAACACATGAAAAAATTAAGCCAATAAAATATACTTTTTAAAATGTGGTTTTGTCTTTAGTAATGCCATTATTTTTATAAACAATTTTTATGTTACCAATTGAAATAAAAACGAAACGAAATTCCACAAAATTTGAAGCTACATATTTTCGGTTACATAATTGAATACACATATGTTCAATTTTGCTTTTAACAGCGGCTTGGTAAATCAGTTAGTACGGCAACAGTCTGGTAACAGAACACTAAAATTCAATTTCCAATAACAGCGTTTTTTTTTTTTTGGCTTATTTAAATTATGTTAAATTACACAACATTAAGAATGACAGTCGGAAATACGTTAACTTCTCGTAATGGTATGGGTTAATTTAATAAATATTTAATTCACCGTATGCAGTTGGCGGTGACACTTACTCAATCGGTGACAATGTTTCCCTCAAACCATCAGTTACTTTCCATCGATACTCGATGGAATCATTTTCACCTATTTGTGTTGTGGGAATACCTGTGAATCAGTGATTTGTTTTCCACTGTTTGGGTTATAGAAGGTATTTGACGACATTGGAATTTAGGCAACAATTTTATAATTTGTCCCCTTTTCTAAATTTTTTTAATGTTCACCTTATTCTGTTTTAACATTACGTCGTTCAGCCTCCACGGCCATATTTTCTTCGCTTGTCAGTGAATATACAACTGAGACTGAAGATAACTGACGTGTTAGGACACAGCGACTAGGAATAGTGAACCAATTCTCATGCTGTATTGACAACAGTCTGGTGTTATTTTTACTAGTATTGGCGTGTGTCAAAGTAGCGAAGTCGACCCACATTTTAGTTTTGCAGTGTTAACATTGTAAATAAAGGGTATTTCTTCATCCGGCAAAAGTGAGTGCACACAAGAACATTTTCCTTAGTTGTACATTTTACCTTCTTTGTATGGGTTCACCTTAGTACTGAC
Source organism: Clitarchus hookeri (assembly GCA_002778355.1). NCBI lineage: Eukaryota > Metazoa > Arthropoda > Insecta > Phasmatodea > Phasmatidae > Clitarchus > Clitarchus hookeri. The sequence goes on along the minus strand of NQII01000064.1, from coordinate 1,029,347 downwards.
ACCATGCAAAGTAATGCTTTTGTCCTGTATGATTTTCAGCAACACAACCCAGAGTTTCCTAGTTTACGCTGATTGTGTCCCTGCAAGCTCATGGCGTTTTGAGCTAACATGGTTTTAAAATATCTTTTCTGGAAGGAAAAATCTAGCATTAGCGGAGTTTTCTATATTTTAATGCTTCTTACAAAATTTTATATATAGGCCAATAATTTTTTTGTTCACGTTATATTGCGTAATTTTAAAGGAGTTGGTAAGAGCCCCTTATATTTTAGGATTATTTTTCATAAAATTGTTTTCAATTATTCAATAAAAGTGAACAAAGTATAAGAATTTCGTAGATTTTTCATTCAGTGCAACTGCCGAAAATGAATTTTTCTACGCTTTAAGCACTTTATATAAAAAAGAGTTTCATTAATGTCTTCTTACATTTCGATACCAATGTCGAGGCAACACGCATGTTAAGATTTAACGCTAAGAAATGGATTCAAAGAACGCGAGCTGTAACCGCCCGGAAATGGGTATAGCGTTAGAGGAACAAGGAAGTCGCCTGAGGGTGAAACCAACGAGCTACCGAAAACATCCGCCATGTTCCACAAATTCAAAAAATCTGCAATCTGATCTATCCGGGATTGAATTTTATATCGCGATGGGCCGGAGCACTATCCCTCTCGAGAACTGGGTGTGCTGTGCGAAAACATTCACACGTTGTCCCTGCATTTAAGGGCGATCGATACCTGATAGCTTCGATTTCTCGATTTTTGCCACGGATATCCATTCCAGGAAGTGTGCCCTAATTTTTCAGACGACAAAACAGAAACAATGGATTCACAGACTTTACCAAATAGTTACAGCTTTGTTTCTTTCTCTCGATTTTAGCCTAGAAGATAGCGATTATTATCTATTGTGGGCGATTACATATGTGATAATACCCTGTCGATCCGTAAAACATAACACAAACTATGTGCAGTCCATTCACGGTTACTTCCAACTTTTCTGAAGCCCTGTTTATTCCTCCGCCCCATGCAAACTAAGCTTAACCAGGTCTAGAAAATTACACAAAAGGGACAACGCATCACATTCGTGCGCACTAATTGCAACAATATTTTGCACGAGAACAACTTCTTAACGGATATTACCAACACACCTATTTTCTCACTGTTTCTATTCATATTAATTATGAATGAAACACTGTAATTTATAGATCAAATATAAATAAAATTTCAATTTAAGCAAAAGTAAGATAATGTTATGCTCTTTAATGTTAACACAAGTATAAAACGTTTGTGATACATAAATTAATTAGGAAATAACCTAACACGTTTCAAAAAGTTTGAAGGTACCGCGAATAGACTATATTGCCTGATCATGGCAAAACTTCCCTTAGTCCTAGATGCCAGGTATTGATTCCTCTCNAACCGACAGAAAATCAGTTCATGTAATAAGCAAATTGAAAAATATTTCATTTATATTAGTAATTCATTGTGAATATGAATATATATATATAATTAATTTTACCTTGGAAATAACTATGAGCTACTTTTGAGTTTTTTTTCATACCGGCACCATGTTATATCTACTTTGAAATAGTAAAAACAAAGCGTATACGGACGTGCAAATCGGTAAAGTTTGCCACGAGGACAAACAGTGACGCGAGTTAGATTTTGGCTTTTTTTTTGTAAAGTTGGTAGCGTATTTTCTTTCCTTTTTTGGCATTCCTGCATCGAATGCATTTTTCATGTTACGTCCCCGGATTATAGCCAAGATGCGTTTTTTTTTCCTACCAGCTTGTCTTTTTTGCGATCCATGCAAATTGCAATTCACCCTCTNATTATAGCCAAGATGCGTTTTTTTTTCCTACCAGCTTGTCTTTTTTGCGATCCATGCAAATTGCAATTCACCCTCTCCCCCTCCTTTTTTTCTTTTCTCCGTACGTGCCTCAGCGCCGGATGTGTGGCTCTGCGCACTAGATTTTCCCCCGTCTTGCGCAGTTTCGTAAACGCCAGCGCTTGGGTTGAGCAAACATCAGCCAGTCGAAAATAGTGTTATCCGGTGGGACAAGGGACGCCTCGCAAACAATATTTGGCTCCGTTTCCCTACAAAAACCTCCGCTGAATCCCTCGCCCCATTTTATTTTATACAAACTTCCTTTTATTTTTCTTTGGTCCGTCCGTTTCATACCAAAATAATCTATTTTNCGCCCCATTTTATTTTATACAAACTTCCTTTTATTTTTCTTTGGTCCGTCCGTTTCATACCAAAATAATCTATTTTTCGCTCTACCTTAGCGGCGCTCACGTGTACTATTTTCAAGACTTAATCACGTGATTTAGCGTACATATAACCCACTACCGTGGCGCTTTATGTACGCTCTAAATATGAATCAGTGAGAATATCTCTTTTTTTCAATGAGTTACAAACGTATGTCCGACCAAGGAGTTATGTTAAAACACTTTATCTGGAAATTCACTGAAACTGCATCCGTTTTCCTTCACTTAGTAAAAACGTGACATTTTCCACTGGCGTGTTAACAAACTGTACCACTGCTCCATCAATGACATAGTTTTCGACTGATCTGTTAGTGATCGTATGTAATACATCCGTAAGCAAATATTTTCCTACACAGATAAGAATGTAAACAACACATGAAAAAATTAAGCCAATAAAATATACTTTTTAAAATGTGGTTTTGTCTTTAGTAATGCCATTATTTTTATAAACAATTTTAATGATACCAATTGGAATAAAAACGAAACGAAATTCCACAAAATTTGAAGCTACATATTTTCGGTTACATAATTGAATACACCTATGTTCAATTTTGCTTTTAACAGCGGCTTGGAAAATCAGTTAGTACGGTAACAGTCTGGTAACAGAACACTAAGATTCAATTTCCAGTGACATTGTTTTTTCTTTTCTTTTTTTTTTGCTTATTTAAATTATGTTAAATTACACAACATTAAGAATGACAGTCGGAAATACGTTAACTTCTCGTAATAGTATGGGTAAATTTAATAAATATTTAATTCACGGTACGCAGTTGGCGGTGACACTTACTCAATCGGTGAAAATGTTTCCCTCAAACCATCAGTTAATTTCCATTGATACTCGATGGAATCATTTTCACCTATTTGTGTTGTGGGACTACCTGTGAATCAGTGATTTGTTTTCCACTGTTTGGGTTGTAGAAGGCATTTAACGACATTGTAATTTAGGCGACAATTTTATGATTTGTCCCCTTTTCTAAATTTTTTTAATATTCACCTTATTCTGTTTTAACATTACGTCGTTCAACCTCCACGGCCATATTTGCTTCGCTTGTCAGTGAATATACAACTGAGACTGAAGTTGACTGATGTGTTAGGACACAGCGACTAGGAATAGTGAACCAATCCTCATGCTGTATTGACAACAGTTGATGTTATTTTTGCTAGTATTGGCATGTGTTAAAGTAGCGAGGTTGACCCACATTTTAGTTTTGCAGTGTTACCTTTTAAATAAAGAGCACTTCTTCCTCCGGAAAAAGTGAGTGCACACAAGAACATTTTCCTTAATTGTACATTTTACCTTCTTTGTATGGGTTCGCCTTAGTACTGGCACCATGCAAAGTAATGCTTTTGTCATGTATTATTATTAGCAACACGTCCCAGAGTTTCCTAGTTTACGCTGATTGTGTCCCTGCAAGCTCATGGCGTTTTGTGCTAACATGGTTTTAAAATATCTTTTCTGGAAGGAAAAATCTAGCATTAGCGGAGTTTTCTATATTGTAATGCTTCTTACAAAATTTTATATATAGGCCAATAATTTTTTTGTTTACGTTATATTGCGTAATTTTAAAGGAGTTGGTAAGAGCCCCTTATATTTTAGGATTATTTTTCATAAAATTGTTTNTACGTTATATTGCGTAATTTTAAAGGAGTTGGTAAGAGCCCCTTATATTTTAGGATTATTTTTCATAAAATTGTTTTCAATTATTCAATAAAAGTGAACAAAGTATAAGAATTTCGTAGATTTTTCATTCAGTGCAACTGCCGAAAATGAATTTTTCTACGCTTTAAGCACTTTATATAAAAAAGAGTTTCATTAATGTCTTCTTACATTTCGATACCAATGTCGAGGCAACACGCATGTTAAGATTTAACGCTAAGAAATGGATTCAAAGAACGCGAGCTGTAACCGCCCGGAAATGGGTATAGCGTTAGAGGAACAAGGAAGTCGCCTGAGGGTGAAACCAACGAGCTACCGAAAACATCCGCCATGTTCCACAAATTCAAAAAATCTGCAATCTGATCTATCCGGGATTGAATTTTATATCGCGATGGGCCGGAGCACTANTGTTCCACAAATTCAAAAAATCTGCAATCTGATCTATCCGGGATTGAATTTTATATCGCGATGGGCCGGAGCACTACCCCTCTCGAGAACTGGGTGTGCTGTGCGAAAACATTCACACGTTGTCCCTGCATTTAAGGGCGATCGATACCTGATAGCTTCGATTTCTCGATTTTTGCCACGGATATCCATTCCAGGAAGTGTGCCCTAATTTTTTCAGACGACAAAACAGAAACAATGGATTCACAGACTTTACCAAATAGTTACAGCTTTGTTTCTTTCTCTCGATTTTAGCCTAGAAGATAGCGATTATTATCTATTGTGGGCGATTACATATGTGATAATACCCTGTCGATCCGTAAAACATAACACAAACTATGTGCAGTCCATTCACGGTTACTTCCAACTTTTCTGAAGCCCTGTTTATTCCTCCGCCCCATGCAAACTAAGCTTAACCAGGTCTAGAAAATTACACAAAAGGGACAACGCAACACATTCGTGCGCACTAATTGCAACAATATTTTGCACGAGAACAACTTCTTAATGGATATTACCAACACACCTATTTCCTCACTGTTTCTATTCATATTAATTATGAATGAAACACTGTAATTTATAGATCAAATATAAATAAAATTTCAATTTAAGCAAAAGTAAGATAATGTTATGCTCTTTAATGTTAACACAAGTATAAAACGCTTGTGATACATAAATTAATGAGAAAACAACCTAACACGTCATTCAGGGGGGATTTTTTAGAGATTTGATTCTAAAAGTTTGAAAATACCGCGAATAGACTATATTGCCTGATCATGGCAAAACTTCCCTTAGTCCTAGATGCCAGGTATTGATTCCTCTCAAAGCAGGATCAACGTGGAAGACGTGAGAGTAGGATGACACACAGTGAAGCCGGCTCCCCTACCGTAGGGGTAGACCTGTCGATTTCAGCCACCCTTGAAAAATTGATAAGTTGAGATGAAATGCGTTATGCAGCGGTGGGGGGAAACGGGAGTATCTCACTTCTTTACTTGGATCCGCAGCCAGTTGAGCTCACATCGCCTCGTTGGAAGACTAGGGGGCTCGTCTCTCAAGCACCGAAGCCTTCTACCAATCATTGAACTAGGGAATAACGTGTGTGAGCAAAGAAACACATGTACGGTATGTAGAAAAAGCACGTATGTAAAAAAAGTATCGTGTTACTAATAACAAAAAATTAACTGAAGAAACCTAACATTACCACAGTCACATGCCCCTTATGAAATTCTACATTAAAATTTTTCGAATATAAGCATAAATTTGGCCCCTTTAATTTCTGTGAATACATTTATTCCGTGACGTGAGGGTAGACGCGGGATGCGCCTGGATATCCACCACCCAGTTCACTTTACTGACAGACGGGTTGCCTACCTGTTTAGGCACTTCTGGTAGATTTCTGAAACTACGTAATGTCAAAATTGACATATTCTGGCCGTGGAATCGCTGTCGCGAAGCATTTAATGATATTACAGGCATGTAGAGTCTGTACTGTAGGAACTGTACAGCTGCTGAAACAGCTGTTTATAGGATTTTTATATTTGTCCAGTTCAAACAGTTCTGTCCTGTCTTATATCTAATTGTATTGTATTGACTGGTCCTTAGAAACTGTGAGTCTGTGGTAGTTCAAATGTTTAACATTTATACTGTCGAGACCACTGTAGTTCAAAGTGCGCCAAGTTTATTTTCTTTAAATTACAAAATATACAGCTTTATACTTGTTATCAGTTACATTTTTGACTCTTAACAACATAANATGCGCCTGGATATCCACCACCCAGTTCACTTTACTGACAGACGGGTTGCCTACCTGTTTAGGCACTTCTGGTAGACTTCTGAAACTACGTAATGTCAAAATTGACATATTCTGGCCGTGGAATCGCTGTCGCAAGCTCTGTGCGCCTGCGAAGCATTTAATGATATTACAGGCATGTAGAGTCTGAACTGTAAGAACCGTACAGCTGCTGAAACAGCTGTTTATAGGATTTTTATATTTGTCCAGTTCAAACAGTTCTGTCCTGTCTTATATCNTGAAACAGCTGTTTATAGGATTTTTATATTTGTCCAGTTCAAACAGTTCTGTCCTGTCTTATATCTAATTGTATTGCATTGACTGGTCCTTAGAAACTGTGAGTCTGTGGTAGTTCAAATGTTTAACATTTATACTGTCGAGACCACTGTAGTTCAAAGTGCGCCAACTTTATTTTCTTTAAATTACAAAATATACAGCTTTATACTTGTTATCAGTTACATTTTTGACTCTTAACAACATAANGTTTATTTTCTTTAAATTACAAAATATACAGCTTTATACTTGTTATCAGTTACATTTTTGACTCTTAACAACATAAGCCTTGCAGTAGTACTGCGAAAGCGTTAGCAGTCATAAAGGTAACAGATTGACTCAATCAATAAAGTATTTTGTTAATTTTATCTAACAAAATCACATACGTAATATTTTACGAAAACATGTTTATTCAAAGCAAAATAAATAAATATATGCAAAAACCTCTAAGTGCGCTTGTTCTAAACTTTTAGATAAGGTTGCAGTTTTATCGTAAACACATAAAAATAAAGTATGAATAAACAGAATATCTAGAACATACAACAATAGAAAGGTTAATGAATGAAAAAAACATTTCATGAAGCTTTCCAGGCTGCAAACGCTGAGCTATATTTTGGCTTGGGGCTTGAAGTGTTTATTATGAAAGGAATCAGGAATCGGCTACCCTAGTTTGTAAATTATTTTTATTACTGGTGAATGATTTTTGTAAAATGAATATTTACGTAAAACCAGGCACGCAGGAAACAAACCACGTGTATCTCGAATGAACATTTTCAGCATTTCTGTTCCCGTGCTTTTGATGTAGCGATCTAACGCTCTTTTTTCAGTTAATATGTTTTCGTTTCTCATGTCAAAAATTATGCATAACTTCCGATCAACATTACAGTTATTTGTATCGAAAAACTTTCCCTGAGAATTTACAATCAAACAATGAAGACAATGAGCCGAAGTCACGTTTCTAATTGGTATGGTTATAAATTCTGAATAAGATCAACAAAAGAACGTTAACAGAAAAACTTTAANGAAGTCACGTTTCTAATTGGTATGGTTATAAATTCTGAATAAGATCAACAAAAGAACGTTAACAGAAAAACTTTAATTTGTTGGAACTTTTTCTTTGGCATTGTGAATTCCTGTTTTATGCCACTGCTTCCTAAATACACTNTCCTGTTTTATGCCACTGCTTCCTAAATACACTGTATTAACGTCTAAGTAATTATCTAAAAAACGTTTAAGAAAAAATCTGTTAATTGGACAAAGCCTTTAGACGAATAAAAATTATTAATTAAACTTCTACGAAAAAAAAATTTATATAGCTACAAATGCTAGTTTAAAGGTTCCACGTTTCGCGGCAGCACCAAATTGCTCATTTTCGTTGAAAACANGAAGTCACGTTTCTAATTGGTATGGTTATAAATTCTGAATAAGATCAACAAAAGAACGTTAACAGAAAAACTTTAAATGTTGGAACTTTTTCTTTGGCATTGTGAATTCCTGTTTTATGCCACTGCTTCCTAAATACACCGTATTAACGTCTAAGTAATTATCTAAAAAACGTTTAAGAAAAAATCTGTTAATTGGACAAAGCCTTTAGACGAATAAAAATAATTAATTAAACTTCTACGAAAAAAAATGTATATAGCTACAAATGCTAGTTTAAAGGTTCCACGTTTCGCGGCAGCACCAAATTGCTCATTTTCGTTGAAAACACGGACGATTCCGTGCCCAGGGACTTTTTCAGCTCCTGTTCAGTTACCTTTCATTACGTAAGTTGTTTTAAACTTACGTTCATTTCGTTTCGTCGAAGATTATTTTCAAAATAATTAATTCGCTTTTTTTTTTCAATTATCCTGTACAGCAATTACAAAAATAATCATGTGCTGATCTGAATATTTGTGCGGGGTAACACAGCATCACTAGAGTTTGTATCTAGACATTATATGGTTTTTAGTCACTAAAATCTGGCAAATAATATAAGTACCAGAAAAAATCATAATAGAATAATTAATTGCTCGCTTGGTCGCGCATTAATTTCTGAGCTCAGGTGTTGCAACTACGGTTTTCTTTTTTTTTTGTATTCGTAGTAGGCCTACTTGTGTTCAGCATTTTTCTTATGACCAGTAAACAAAGTTCTGCGTGTTCGATGATACTGGCTGGCATTAACCCCTCAAAATTCCACAAATCAGATTAGCCACAAGGAGAACTCTCCAAGTCTGTGATGTCTCGTCGTGTACAGTACGGGTTATAAGCATCACTCACATGTCACGTGTCCACTATTGACGAAACGGTGACTGGACATTCCCACTGTAGACAATTGTCTACACGTTGCAGAGGGAGGTTATATTTGACCGGCACTGCACACTGCAAGGCTCGGTGCCCAGTGATCTGCACCGTGGTAACTGATTCGTAAATCATGCATCTGCTGTGCTTTGTGACCGGTCCAGATCACTGATAACCGAACACAAAGCCTACAGCATACTAGTTGTGATGAAGAAGCAAGTTCTTTGCCAGCTTAAGTACAGCACGCATCAGAAATTTAGTTGTTTGCAATGCATGAAACAGAAAACTAATGTGGGAATAAAAGGGTTAATAGGAATGAAATTACTTGTGTGGACACGGTTTAAAAAAGAAATATGAGTTGTCTGAACGAGTTAAAATTTTATTCCAAGATAAATTTTTATTTCATTATTTGAAAAGATATTTTTATAAGGACTGCATAATTGTAGAGATATTTATAGTCAAATAATTAAAGTTTTCAAATTATAGAACCAAAAAGTCGAAAATTTCGGAATATGGGAGACTAAGTTTCTATGCTCCTAATTAACTTTGCCAAATAAATCATTTGTAATGTGATCTATATCATACATACAACATATTAATTAAGTATTAAGGATATTTAACAATGGGTACTCGGATGCTGGCATACTGAATCACTTTTAAAAGATGTATTGATGTTTTTTGCANTAAGGATATTTAACAATGGGTACTCGGATGCTGGCATACTGAATCACTTTTAAAAGATGTATTGATGTTTTTTGCACACACGTTTTTATTCGTCCGAAAGAAAATGATATTAATAGGTTCGTTTATTTAAAGCAAAAATAGTGTAGTCTGTGTAGTGTGGTGCAGCTACACCAGCTTTCTCTCGGTGCAATTACACAGGATGGATTGAAGGAAACTAATTTTGTGCAGCTCTCGGCGCCATTTGGTTGATCATTAACAACACGTATTTTTGTGTGCCGGATTTTTCTTTGTTACTAAAGTACAAGTGAATTTAATTAATTAATTACATTACAATACATTTTTTAACGTTCGTAAATCATATAATCAGCCTCTAATCTGCAATGTCGTCTCTGAAGTATTCGACATATCTCACAAACATAACTTTAGAATTTTATATTTAAGATTCAGCAAATTTAACATTAAGTAATCACCGTAGTGTCTAAGTAAATTCTAAATATGCTCATGTTAATTTCTGATGATATCTTCATCAAAGCATACAACATGGAATATTAGAGGTTACATTACATTTATATTACTTGAAAATATGCTTTTTTCCTTGTTTCCATTAATGAAATTCCTTAAACCATAACCTACAAGAATGTTACAGATTTTCATCTCGTCATGTTTCATCAATCAATAAACAAGTGACAAATTTTAATTTCGCGCGTTTTTATTTGCATTACACCAGTTACACCTCCTGAAAAACTATTGTAATTTTGTGCTACACAAAGCTGCTTATGTAGCTGCACAAGGTTAACAGAAACGACCATTTAAATGGCTGTGATGTCAAATCCGGTTGGAACAAACGACAGTTTTGGAGCTATACTTTCCTGTGTAGGCTATGTAGTAGAAATAAGCGAACCTGATACTATTTAATTTCTTTTGCACTAGTAAAAATGTTTTGGCAAAAACATTAATATCTATTTTAAAAGAGATTCAGTATGCCAGTACCCGAGTACCCACTGCTAAATATCACTGATAATTAATTAACATGCTGTGTATATGATATGAATCACATGAGATGTGATTTGTTTGGTAGAGTCAATTAGGAAGGAGCATAGAAACTTAGGCTACCATATTCCGAAATTTTTTCTTTTTCGGTGCTATATTTGGAAAACTATACTCATTTGACTACAAAAATTTCCATTTGTGTAGTCCTTATATAAATCTCTATCAGATAATGTAATAAAAATTATCGTGAAATATGTCCTTAATCAAGAGCCGTATGTGCAAAGTCAGGCCGCTGGCATGTGCGGCGTTGTTCCTCGGAGGAAGTGCCGTCAGACGTGCACGCATAACGTGCAGGATAGATGGTGGAGGGTGTAACAAGAGGTGGGGGGAAGGGGTGGTGCTCACCACAAAAACCTCCCGCCTCGTGCTTTCGAGGCGCTCGACTCGGGTCGCCGAGCAGGAACAATGGCTCCAGGCACGCGTTCTCCCCGCGCGAACTGAACAGCCCATCCGCGACACCAGAGCACTATGTGCAACTGACGCGCGACGCGGCGAACGCGCCAAACTTTACAGGGAATCCCTAGAAAAAAATATTAAACGCCTCGAGGTCACATCCTGCCATAACGGAGCATTGCGACGGCGATGGAAAATAGCATAGAGAGAAGAATATATATCGTAATTCAAAGAGCTACTTACAGCACATTTTGCTGACTTTAACACTTTTAAAAAACCACATTTATGTTAAAATAACTAAATTTATAAGGGTGCAACAGAATATCAACTTTCATTTCTGTCCTGAAAAAAGATTTACAATGAAATATTCGATAATTAAAATAGACACAACTACTTACAACGAGACCTAAATGACAGCTACCAAGGAATATTAAGCTGGGTTATCAATTAAAAGCATAGCAGTAAGCATAAAACACAGGTAGTGTGTGCAATAATTAGGCGCTATTATTTCGAACCTATTTCTTCACAACTGCGCATAACAGCTCGAGGTCTTGGCGTAGTACATAAATTGAATGGTTACACACTGAATTACTACTAATGATCAGACACCCTCCTGAAAGGAGAGTAAATTGATCCCAAACGTCACACAATCACATCGTGAGCCTATGCAAAGCCGTGAGCATTCGGTAGAAATGTTTAGTAGCTATGTACAACGATCTAAATTGACGTACAACGAGCGCTGTAGGAAAGAGGCTTGATTACCATCGCCCATCAATTCGATCATTCCAACCGTGAGATTTCTAGCAAGTTCCAGATACAACATTCAACAGTGCGTGATGTAGTGGTGAAATGGAAACGCCAGGGAGTTACGAAACCACAACCTGGACGAGGGAATCCAAGAAAATTGACATGTAGGGACCGTCGATGCTTTCGAAGCGTGGTAAAGTCAAAACGGCAAGCTTCGTTAAAAAAAAACATGCCTACAGACTTTCGATTGGCATCTGGGATGGTCCCAGTACACCTATTGTCTATAAAGTTTAATTGCAATGGTGGTGTAGGATTTACATGAGCATTTTAATGGACTCTATCCACTGTCGATTGGCGTTTCTTGTTTTCGGAAATTGATACAGTCGATTTTAATGGTCAGATAAATCCTGCAACACCACTGACATTAAACCTTAAAGATAATATCAATGCCAGGTATGAACTCGGAATGCATAATTTGGTCAGAGCTTATATTCTGCAATGGATACAGTCCATTTAAATGCTCATATAAATTACGCCCGTACCCTTACCATGTTTCGAGAATTGTTTTCACTTGGAGTCCATAGGCGAGCTGCAGCACTTAAACCAATTATCACTACACCGACCGAGCAAGGTGGCGCAGTGGATAAAATTTGAACTCGCATTCGGGAGGACCTGGGTTCGAATCCCGGTCCGGATGTCCTGATTTAGATAGTCCATAGTTTCCCGAAATCACTCCAGGCGAATGCTGGGAAAGTTCCCTAATCACAGGCCCTGCTCCTGCTTCTCTGAGCAACATACTCCCCATCTAATCACCACGCTGTCGACGAGACATTAAGTTCTACTGCCTGCCTACCATCACTACGCTAAACGCTTTATGCCATTTACAATTGTACAAAACATGTCGCTTGTGGACTCTATAACAATGGCAGAGCACCAAGTGAAGTGGCGAATCACGTTACATTCCGATTGACGTGTACTGGCCTGGCGAATGCCAGGAGAACTGTACTTACCCGAGTGCAATATTCCCACGGTGAAACGGTGAAGACATTATGGTTTGGGCTGGTTTTTCACGGTTTGGTCTTCGTCCACTGATTTTGATTCCTCTAACCACAAATGCTGCAGCCTATCAGGCAGTATTGGACAATTCTATGCTACCCACTCTGTGNTGATTTTGATTCCTCTAACCACAAATGCTGCAGCCTATCAGGCAGTATTGGACAATTCTATGCTACCCACTCTGTGGCAATGATTCCGTTCATAAATCCAAGGCCATAACAGAGTGGTTTAACGGTATGGGAGTGAATGGCAGACCCAAAGACCTGATTAAAACCCAACTGAGGATCTCTGTGANGCAGAGTGGTTTAACGGTATGGGAGTGAATGGCAGACCCAAAGACCTGATTAAAACCCAACTGAGGATATCTGTGATGAGTTACAGCGCCGATTGCCAGCCAGACCAGACCACCTCAAAACGGCTACAAAACTGTTTGCAATGTTGAGGAAGAATAGCAGAAAATACCTGAAAACATCTGGCGAAACTTAGTAGGCAGTCTCCCTAGAAGGGTTGAGGTTGCGATAGGGACGAATGGCGGACCCTCGTCATAATAACATAACAACAGCTCCAGTTAAGCCATTTCCTACCGTTATCCGGTCATCAATGGCAATATAGTTATATTTCATTTTTCATGCAGGTGCATAGAGCAACAGCCAATTAAAGAAGATCTGTTTATTTAAAGTGAAGGATATTCGTGCTGCATAAACGAAGAAATGTCGCGAGATATAAATAATAAGAAAGAGATGACGATAGTATACTAGCAGAAATTTGGAAAAGTTACCTACATTGTTGGGATCACAAAAGCAAAGGTTATAAAAAAAAAAGCAAAATTGCCAATTATTTTAAATTACTGTCCATTTTAAACATAATATCACACTCAGTGTGTTACTAAATTCAATTTTATGTATATAAAATAGAGACNAATTACTGTCCATTTTAAACATAATATCACACTCAGTGTGTTACTAAATTCAATTTTATGTATATAAAATAGAGACAGCCAAAACATTAAAACATTTACAATTACTGCCAAATGATATGAGACTCGAAAAATTTCACCGGCTTAAAAATAATACATAAGTATTCTGTTGTGAATCGATTTCGCACATGGTCTCTGGCCGTGTGAATGTTCTACTCTTATGTCCCATGTTCTCATGTTCTGTGCCTATGTTTTTTCATTGCTAACCCACTATTACAGGAGCTCCATCGCCTGCCTGTATACTCAAGCCACCTGTTCGCGAAACAGGTTTGTTTCACCGTGCTTAACGCTAAAGTGGAAAAAGTTAGAANAATTACTGTCCATTTTAAACATAATATCACACTCAGTGTGTTACTAAATTCAATTTTATGTATATAAAATAGAGACCGCCAAAACATTAAAACATTTACAATTACTGCCAACTGATATGAGACTCGAAAAATTTCACCGGCTTAAAAATAATACATAAGTATTCAGTTGTGAATCGATTTCGCACATGGTCTCTGGCCGTGTGAATGTTCTACTCTTATGTCCCATGTTCTCATGTTCTGTGCCTATGTTTTTTCATTGCTAACCCACTATTACAGGAGCTCCATCGCCTGTCTGTATACTCAAGCCACCTGTTCGCGAAACAGGTTTGTTTCACCGTGCTTAACGCTAAAGTGGAAAAAGTTAGAANCCTGTATACTCAAGCCACCTGTTCGCGAAACAGGTTTGTTTCACCGTGCTTAACGCTAAAGTGGAAAAAGTTAGAAGTTTGGGGTTTACTGGGTTCATCTAAGAGAATTATATGGTGCTTCGACCCAAGGGGTTGAAGTGAAACGGAGATCAAGCAAAGATAAAACGGGAAGGCAGGGGAAAAAGGGAGCACTTGTTCATATTATTACGCTTGGCTCTCCCACGTAATCATCCTCGTTACCCAGCCGTGCGCAACTCTAAAGCCACACACGCGCCCGAAGAAAGGACAGCAAACTATATTCAAACTTTTTCCCCGCATTTCCAGGCCTGGTGAAATACTAAACGAGAATTACAATGCACCGAAGTATGGACAAAATGTGTGTCTGGCTAAATGTTCAAAGTGCCGAAAGACTATCAGCAATTTGAAGCGAAACTTTACCCACTAACATCGTGTAAGCTAATCATCGACGATTAGTGAAACGGTTCGAGTGGGATGAGAAGTGTGGACAGGCTTCCGAACAAGTGGAACCTCACAGTCGGCGTCCTTGGAAGTAANAACGGTTCGAGTGGGATGAGAAGTGTGGACAGGCTTCCGAACAAGTGGAACCTCACAGTCGGCGTCCTTGGAAGTAACCTCACTCTCTGATTGGCGAGCGGTCGCGGGGTCGAGTTCGGCTAAATCTCTTATCCTCGTTATCCTCGGACTACACCCCTCGTAACCACATTCCTTCTTGTAAGCCCTTTAAGCAGGAGCCTTTCTACTTGATATGACCCTGAAATAATAATACATATCTTAACGTTCAAAATATGTATACTCTTTTAGTTACCTAACGTTAAGCGCTTAGCTTAAAATCTCCCATATCTTTATTCTTAAAGATACCCCCATCTATGAGCTATGAATTTACTATAAAAAGGAGAGACATAACAATTTCCATTGGAACACTATCTGATATTTGTCAGATGTGCGTATTTTTATTTATGTGATACCTGCTAGTTGTAAAAATTCATTAACACATTTACATTTTATCAGTAAGTTCCTGCCCTTTTTCTAAGCAATAAATAACACACAGTGAAAATTAGAGACAAAAGTATTAAACAACTAGTACACTTAAAATTTTCTTTAATCAAACATGTTTAATTATACCTCTGAAACTGAAATTATGACACGAAAATAAAGAATTTCTGCATAATAGGTGAAGTTGCGCCTTAAAGCGACTCAGTTCCAGATAAAAAAAATTAAGGGAATCCCCAGTAAAAACCTTTTACGCCTCAATAATACGTCTGGTTATAAGAAAATATTACGCCGAGCCCTTCCAAGGTTGGAAAATGCATTCTCGGTAAAATGAATTTCTCGTAAATTACATTAGTAACAGTATGACTTGAAGGATGAATTCCGACTTATGATTATGGAAATTAATAACGCCATACAGTTATCAATAAATTATTGACAACAGCACATACAATGTAGAAACTAATTGGGCAAACCGTGTTATTTTAAGTATTAATTCTCAATATTAATAAGGTGTTTTTTAAGCGTTCTCATGCCTTCATTATGCATGAATATAAAACGCATCTCATACTCTCATAATGTTCAGTTTTCAATCGTTTTATATTTCCTCTAAATAAACACATATTTCAGCAACATTTTCACGACATTTACTTCCTTTAGGAAGTGGCATTCCTGTATTGCAGCACCCGTGACACACCGGGGGTTGGCAATACTTCCGGCCTGAATTCCGTGACGACGGTAGACTTTAGCGTACCACGAGGCGGCATTATTAATTAATTATAAACTGATGCATAATCCTTAAATAAAGCCAACAATGCTTTTTCGTCTCTCAATTTAATAGGAAAATGTCTAGGTTTGAAGTGGTTTCTTCGGTCATAAGTTTCCCGTATGTTCGATTGTAAACACTTGCTGATAAATGTGAAAAAAAACTAGTGGTTCAGTTTCGTTCTAAGGTGGAGGTCAACAACTAGGTGACTTTTTTTTACTCCTGACACGTGGAAAATACTGGTACTTTGAACTGCATGACGTAACGACTTCCCAGATAATCCACAATTAGATTGTTTCTCCACTCAAGTGTTTCTCTTCTCCCTATCTCACACGATTTTTCTTATCCTGCAAACGGATTTAGGCATCCACCCTCGGCCGAGGTAATCGTATTTTGGCGAGAGAAGTGAGCAAGTGGTGAGGAGGGGGAAAAAGCTCGTATATATACACTGGTTGTGCAAAAAATTCTCTACCTAAATGTGTTGTTTTCAGTTTTAGATTTTTATGAAGCGTGCGCAATAACTTAAAATTTAAAAATCTGACAACCCATTGCGTATTTCCGAAAACCAATTATAACAAATGGAGAAAAGGAAAGCATTTACGGTCATATATTTTGTAGCATAAGTAATTTTTAACAATTAAATTTCATATCGATAATATAAAAGCACTGTGTTTTATATACTAACTATACTATTTTCTTGACGTTTACAGCAAATTTTGCTATATTTTTGTATTGTATGTGTATCACACAGTTTTAACAGGCTACAAATATTCTCGTTTTCGAGAAAGTTTTGAACAGTAAGTAACGAGCGTATTGTATATAAAGTGGATAGAACATAAACGAAAATAAGTTTAAG
The DNA here is from genome assembly GCA_002778355.1 of Clitarchus hookeri. Classification (NCBI taxonomy): domain Eukaryota; kingdom Metazoa; phylum Arthropoda; class Insecta; order Phasmatodea; family Phasmatidae; genus Clitarchus; species Clitarchus hookeri. The sequence goes on along the minus strand of NQII01000064.1, from coordinate 1,012,428 downwards.
ACACGAATTTCATTAAGTTCAATTACACGTTTTTCGCAGATAAAATTAAGCTATGCAATACTTTTAATATCAAGACAAAAATGTTGAACCTTTTGAGTAACCAAAAAAAAAAACTGAACCAAAAGATTTAATGCCTACTATGCAAGACTTTTTTTTTTTTACAAGATACTGGTTAATGCATATACCTGCGGTTGACTTAGTTATTTAACGAAACCGGTTATTAACACCAAACGAAATTACCGAAACATAATGCAATAAGAAACTCTAGTTTCTACAAACTCACTGATTATTAAATATTCCTAATAATATCGACGTTTGGAATAAAAACCACGAGTTGATGATCGATTCCTACCTATGTAGCAATTCTATGCAAAATAGCTGAAAAAATTAAGTACGATAGTGCCATTTTATGGTTCTTCAAACATAGATTTAAACTGAAGATTCCTTAAATATTTTTAAACATAAACTCTTTACATAACATAAATATAGCTACGCTGGATCCAGTTTACTATATCTTAGTCAAGAGTGCACGTAAACCCGAATGCTAATATTTAAAAATAGATGACGATAGGTTCGGTTGGTGAAAACACCTCGATTGTTCAAGAAAATATATACGCCAAAATGATCTGCATTTTACTTTCGCCGGCCTTCGCTATAGTTGCTATAAAATCGTTTGGCGAAAGTTAGTAATTCTTCATTTTATTACCCTGACCCTACATGTCGGCAAATTAAAAAAAAATCATGTACGATTCTGAAAAATCACAACCAAAACTACCACACATTCCCACTACTAAAGTCAAATAAAAATAATAACGTTTTAAATAAAACCAAATGTAGTGTAATTTCTTTATCCTGAGATATGTAATCCTTTCTTCCTGCTCAAAACGAAAGAGAGACTTTCGTGGTGCTTGGTTATAGTGACCGCGGCTAATTATGATAATGAATTATGTCAACTGGTTCGTGTAATGCCAGCCATCATCAAAGGGTATTTATAACAGTATAAATTCGCAAATTATACGGCAGTAATTTCCCTGCTTGCACAGTGGAAACCATAAGTCTTCTAGCGTCAGAATATGCATACGTCTGTTTACACAGGTAATGATAGTGCTACGTAAACAAATTTGCACTAACGCACAAACTTAAGACTACTCTTGAACGCTTCTATAGCCAGTGCTGCAACTGGACTGTCTGTTGCCGCACGTTCAAGAAATTACTAATGTCTATGAAACGGATTACAAAATATCACGTCGGGATTTTAAAACACACGTTGCCAGTCACAAAACTAAAATCTCAACAACAAATAGCTATTCGGAATCATCACCAGCTATCAATGTAACTCCTTAACTCTCACCAAGAAACATATTTGTTTGTGCCAGTAAAAGAACTTTAATTTCATTTATTTATACTTTTTTCTTAGTTGGCACTTTTTAACTTCATTAGTTTAATGAAGGAATTATTAACTGTCATGGGCAACAATTAGTCGCTCTATTACCAGCTGTGCGGAAGCGCAATGTTTCAAATTAAGGCGATTTCGGTATTCAACGTTGATTAATGAAATTGTGCATGAGTAAGTTTCTAACAATTAGCATTAATAGTCGCCGGCTAATCATCTTGAAAGTATTGCAAAAATAAAGCGAAACGCAGTTAAGAAAGTAGCACGTATAACAAATGGGCATTTCTTACGCAATGATTATGTATGTACATAACCATAGCGTATAATCACAAACATTTAAATGAAAGTTCATACAAGTAATTATATTCTGTCATATATGTTATTTTCTTAAAGAACCCCTTTCTAGATTTACAGTTAATTCTTCTGACTTGACGCAGAAGTATTACAACAAATTTTAAAAGCGACTAGAAAAAAGACGTACTGCTCTTAGCATGGTGTGGAACACATCTAACTAGTCGAAAGATCGTACCTTGAGCGGAAGTTCGGGCCATTTCTGCTTTCTGGTCTTGTACCGCTCCTCGAAGTTGGCGTCCCAGTACTCCCTGCTCTTCATCCAGTACGGCTGTAACAAACACAGGTATTTCTCATAGGGATGACAAAGGGAAACAAAACACAATTTAACGTCAACCAGTTTTAATTGGTCTAGCTACAACTGCATACAAACAACACCTTAGGGAGCCCGCCTGCTTGGAGCTCTTTAGAGATAAGGGCGACACTACCACACGCTGCAACTGCGCCATCGCCGCTATGCGCAGGGCTCTAAACTCCGAGAGTTACACCACTCTTACACGCAACATGCAACTGATAAGAGAATTCCATGTTTATTGTTAGAGTACTTATTTTGCAATTATTTCTGTTTAGTAGTTGTCTTATAGTTTTTCCTANACTTATTTTGCAATTATTTCTGTTTAGTAGTTGTCTTGTAGTTTTTCCTATTATCTGATGTTCTTTCTTGTGTCGTAATTAATTTTTAATGTGCTGTAAATGAACAAGGCGCCCAACCTTTACTTAAAAGATAAATCTTTTCTCACATAAGTCATACACATCACAAGTTCTTCTGTAGAATGAATACAAACAGCATTAGTAACAGAAGAGAACACATTCTCTACACCTCCCACCAAGTATCCTGTTGCTGCAGTAAACCAGCAAACACCCTATATACTGTGCTACCGCCGCTTACAACCATATAATATTTAAATTGGTGTTTCTCATCAATTAAGCTGACAAACACCGCCAATAGTACATTCACGGTTACTTACAACTTTTCTGAAGCCCTGTTTAAGTTCTACTTCCATGATATTCCTCCGTCTCATGCAAAATAAGCTTATCCGAGTCTAGAAAATTACAACAAAGGGACAAAGCATCGTATTAGTGCGTTATGGTGACATCGGTATTACACCAAGAGAACAGCCAACAAAAAAATGGTTTGTATAGGGCTAAAATATATTCAATTGCCCCAACAAAATATTTTGTTGAGTGAACGAAATTTGAAAAAACAACAAAATTAATTTTGTTTCATTTAACAAAGTGCACGCTTGAATAAGCAAAACTCTGTGTTGGGCCAAAATAAACTAGACTGGTAACAATAATATTTTGTTTGATCAACTGTATATATATTTGTTTGGCCACTCAAATTGATTGCCTTCATTCGAAAATACAGCTCGAGAATTTGTTTGCATTTTTCTGACAATTAGGATAGTGGCAGTGTTTTTAGAGAATTTATAGATACTTAATAACGGTAAAAACACATTAATAAAATAAATTCAACATGAAAGTAAAAATTAAAGCTGTAAAGCTTGAAATATTTATTTGCACACGTTGTGCAGTATTTAAAGTGTATGTACTTAAAAGCATTCCGTTCATATCGGCAGCCACTTTAGTTGAGGTTGTACGGGCGTATGGATAGGGCACAGCTGACGAAGGGTCGAACCTCGGTCGGGCTCCAGATTTATTTTTATATTAACAGAAGATGTTTAGTTTGCGTAGAGCCAAACAAATCGTTAGTTGCACCAACCAAATCTTTGTTTGGGGCAACCAAATAAAAACAACCAAATAATTTTATTTCAACACAAAATATTTCATTGCGTCAAATAAACTTTGTTTGATTCGACAAAACCCTTTTCTCATTGTAGGTCCAAAGACCTGGTTCAAAACTAAACTCACTGACGAAGCCTAGGAAATTGATGCTGTTCGTGATCTCACTAAGTATCCGACTACAAGAATGCAGAAATCGCCAATGCACCCGAGAACAGTAGTTTCCAAGTCGGAATTCTTAAAGTAAATAGCTTTTCTCTACGGTGGGGTTATCTCAATACTATTGTTTTTATTAAACGCCAATTATTGATAATACTGCTGCCAANAGCTTTTCTCTACGGTGGGGTTATCTCAATACTATTGTTTTTATTAAACGCCAATTATTGATAATACTGCTGCCAAAACCACTGTTTTCTGCAGCAAACTAATATTACACAAAATTAGTTAACTAATTTGCATAATACATTTTAGAAACAGCGGGATTTAACAGATAATTCGTCAGGAATTATTACGATGTAAAAAAAATTGTCTTCGCTGGACTGCATCTTTTTTCTGTTTGCCAAACCAGTGTTAGTTGAGAATGGCCAAATTTTAACGTNAAATTGTCTTCGCTGGACTGCATCTTTTTTCTGTTTGCCAAACCAGTGTTAGTTGAGAATGGCCAAATTTTAACGTCTTTCTCTCCAGTTAAACTATCTCTGTCAAGAGTTTTACCAGCAAGAGTTCAAAGTGATATCTTCAGCGTTCGGCTTGAAATATTTGCCTGTTTGTGGAAGCCAGACATAAAAAATGCTATCACCATGGCACTTTCAATAAACTTTAACGCTATTAGTTAAGATATTGTAATTTTGTGTACTCAAAAATAACACCACCGTCGCAAATTAAGCAAAATCTGAACCTTTCTCGCTGAGATCGCCGAGGAACATGGGATTCGAAGATAGAAAAACCAATTGTTGAGTGCACTGTGTTTAATTACAAGTTTAAGGCAGATGAGTTTAAAACCCCTTACCATTCCCCACGTAACCCACCGTTTAGCCAGTACCACGAGCTCAATAAAATAAATTCCTTAAAAAAACTTGACAATGTAAGTGAATAAACATATTTATAAACTAAAGGATCCAGTGTAAAGGAAAGGATTCGCAGTTTGATCAGCAGCTAGTGACAAGCATACAATTGTTGAGGTATAGGTTCAAACGCCCGGCTCTGGTGGGCTCACATATATTCAAACAGGCATTCTCACACTCACGTCCGCAGTACGGCGATTTCCTAATGGCACTTCCGTTTCCTTCCCCACCTTCATTCATTCATTTCTCCATCCCCGTCTCTTTTAACTTTCGATAGTATATTCCGGTTGGCAGGGAACAACAGATCGGCGTCTCCTCGAGTCAAGAGTATCGTTTTATCACCGACTAAGTTATCTCGTGGATGTTTTAAAGAGGCGTATACCAATGCGTGGGATGATTACTGCAAAGTGTAGGCTGTTCACGATGATCTCAGCACTTTTGAAATCGACCTTCGAAAAAATGTCACTGCCCACACCTGCATGTGTTTAGACGGCGAAACAGACTTTCATCCGCCCAGTAAAGTTGGTAACGACGTATAGAAAGTAGTGCCATGCCTTAACGTTAAATTATAAGTTTTAGTTAAACATTTGCGGAAATTGAAATAACTAATTTATCTTTCTGTATTTTAAATGCATATAAGTATAATAACGAGAAAATTTGTAAAATAATTACTTTCGCAATAATTTCATATTTCCATTTGACCAACACATGAATAAAGTTATAAGGCCTATGGTAATGTTAATTTTGAATATGGTTGAATACACAATGTGCATGTAAGTGTATATTTTAACCAGGGCTTTCAATAGTGCTCAGTTTACCGTGAACAGCCTTCATCAGCGCATAGCAAAGCATATTCTACCAAACCAAAAAAAAAAATGCAATGGAATTTGAACTCTTTTTAGCCAAATTTATTTTGCTTATGCGTAACAGTTTTTATATTTCCATGTAGAACTATGCTGTACACAACTTAACTTGGAATTTTACGACTCACTTAACCTCACTACCCTTAACAACAAAAAAAGTGTCGAAAATAAAAGTTTCTCCCAAATGAGCTGAGGAAAATTTTGTAAAATAATAGTTCCTATTCTAATTATGATTTCTTTTGAAAATTCTATCAAACAGAAAATAACTGAATACCGCCACTGAAATCTTTCCTAGAAAACAATAGAGAATCTCGTGATTCTGAGGTTAAGCAAAATGCATTTCATTTCAATCTCCGAGAAAAAAGATGAAAATGGAAATAAAATAACACGAGAGTGCAATGTTGGAACATATGTACAAGCAGAAAACCCGTTTGTGTGTGAATGTATGTTTGTTTATGTATGTGTATAACGTGGATGTGAACTCCCGTCCGCACTCGTACCAAAATCCACAGATCCCACGCCACGTTACGACGAAGAAATGCCTAACTGTACGTCACCTGCGTGCAGGTGTTCGTATCGGAAAACTAATCCCAGCACCGACATCTCCCGTCGGCCTTCCATCTTACTACATAAGCTGTACACTCTAAATCTGAATCAGTGAAGTAACGTTCACTGAATGTCAGGTGATAAGCTACTGCTGACAGGCATCAAACAAATTAACTGAGAGCAAGGATTTGTGGCAGTAACATTATTGATATTAAGTGGGAAATCACACATAAATAAGTGAAATTCAACCACTATATTAATAATTTATCTGGCATTGATTATCAGTTGCCCAATTCTCACTATTTTCACTGATATGGCACAATTCTCNGAATGTCAGGTGATAAGCTACTGCTGACAGGCATCAAACAAATTAACTGAGAGCAAGGATTTGTGGCAGTAACATTCTTGATATTAAGTGGGAAATCACACATAAATAAGTGAAATTCAACCAGTATATTAATAATTTATCTGGCATTGATTATCAGTTGCCCAATTCTCACTATTTTCACTGATATGGCACAATTCTCACTGATTCAAGTTTTAGAGTATATTAAACTTTTACACTTTTGCAAGAGGGGTTCTGTCAACTAGGGATGTGTTAACCTCCTTAAAGAATTTACCGCAGTAGAGTCAAGAAAAATAATTCATTAATTTATGTAACGAAGTTAACACAAGGTAGCATTCTCTACTTTTTATCTACAAATATAATATCACTAAATGACCGAAACAATTTAATGAACGAATAACTCACAAGCGCTTTAACCAAAGTCTAAAAATCAATACCAGGAGGGAAAGAAGATTTCCATCGAGAGACTTACACGGATTCAGAGCCCGTACAAATCAAATCAATGGTGGATTGCGGCAAAAACTAACTGACTTAAGTTTACATGTACAATGCCTTTTAAATTAAATTAAATTAAAATTACACTGAAGTGTTATCAACGTATCCACGTCCACCGACACCGTCCCACTGATAGCTCTCCCAGTTATCGGAGGACAATCGGTCCGCTGACAAGAGTCCAATTAAACTTAATCCCTCGCCGAAAAACAGCATTTTAGCACTTGCAAAACACTACGGCCTGTTTAGTTACACTACAGCCTGGCACTTAGACTGCGAGATAACTGCTCTCGGCCGGGGCCGAAGCCCCCGAGCCCGAACTTACTGTCCAGCACTCGTGACTACATCCTTCCTCCGCGGAAGCCCGAACTGAGTTCTCTTGACCCGCGTCGGGAAGCGTCGTCGTGGTCCTACTCTCTTTATCTGTAACTTGCAGAGCGTGTGGGCCGTCGGGGCTCCTGTGCCTGTACCTTCAAGGTTAAATAGGAGTAACTACAATCCAGAGCAACAACGGTGTGCACAGCGCCCAGCACTAGTTGTTACACAGTCACAAAGCCACGTCATGCAATAATTTGCCACTTCAGATGCTTGAGTAATCCATGCTGAGCTCGGCATAATTGCGTTCAGCGAACCCGGATGTGGCCGGTACACAAGGACGCTCCAAAATCACCGTGTAGATCCACCCGCTGCTGTGCCGAGACTCTACGATTAATTTGCTGCATGAGGGAGGCATTGATCCCATAGAAGTCATGCCACCTCGAACAACTGCAAGTCCAGCTTTAAGTCGACAGCCACTCCACGGCAACTTGCTTTGCACCTACAGTTTCATTGCCGGCCAAGATATTCAAAATCCCAACGATAATTCTCAGCAAAATAATTTTAAAAAAAATNTAATAAAAAAAAATTTTACAGCTGCGAGTATAAATATGAGATACATTCCAATTAAAGCGGCACAGTGCGATAAGACGAGAAGTCGGCTTAGATACGACATTTTAAAATGTGAATTTGAATTATTCGAGGAAAAACGAAAACAGACTAAGGAACGGGTATGACTGATTGTGAACATTGGTAATGTGAAGTGTGTGATAGTACACGAACGTGCACGATACTAATAGTAATTGCAAGGAAATAATTAATCCCAAAGATTTATTTGTGAAATCTTTGGAAATAACTTACAAAAAGAAGTAAAGACATAGTATCAAATGCACAATAAATTAAAAAGCTGCTGTAAAATTACGTATAATGGATTATTGAAGTGCATCTGTTAGGAAGTTAACGGATAAATGAGTAAAATAAATGGATAATGTAAAAAAGAATGAAATAAAAGAGGTAAATAATTACAGAGATTTGCACAGAAAACTTTGAGATATAAACCACAACTTAAGAATGCAAACGTAGACGACATTAAAGGATAGAATTAAGGATGTCAAGGGTAGAAAATTATTTTCTGCCTTTTTACAATATGACTTATCTTTTTGTTGTGACGTGGAATAGTAGTCCAAAAAAAGTATGACAATGACGGATAATTCCTTTCCAAAATGTAATAAAAGGAATTACATGAATTTCAAATCTCTTCTTTTTTTTCTTCATATAATTATCAAAATTTGACCAAATTAGTGCAATAGGCTACATCTGAAAATAACTGTCCGTATCAGTATTAGGTATATAGTGAGAATATTTTCTTGGTAATTTTTCATGCTGTTCACTTGTATTTAAATTATATTTTTTGAGATCAAATTTAAGTAAAATTTAAAGTCAAAAGTGCCAAATTCAAACCATTATCCCGGGTAAACGAAATGTCTGATTTCAAAGAAATTGTCATCATAATACTCTTGTGATTTCAAGAAACACTTAAGCTGAAACCAAACTTTGTGTCAAATACAATTTTGAATCAATAGTTTTGTTAAAAATCTTATATTTACGCTATGAAATCTCAATGAATTGATATTTTAATGATTTTGTATTTTTATTATATTATTATTGATATAATGTGCCGAAACTATCTTCCAAATTAAAAAAAGGCTATTAAAAAACCTAACGGCAGCGCTGAAAATTTCTGTCAAAATAAGAGAGACATGTGAACATGCTTAAGGGTTCCACCTGCCTTCAGTCATTTTACGGATTCGAGGTCTCGAAAGAAGTGAGCTGTAAGGCCGACTCTTGCTCACAAACCACTTGCCTCATCGCCTCTACTTGCAATGCGCTCAAATGGCGTGCAGTCTTTCCGTCGGCGACTCGTCTGAGCGTGATTTTAAGCGGTGACCCATCCCACGCTAATAAAGATAAAGGCATGATGAATATCTGTACAGAAAATTTAGCAGCTAAAAATATTCTGGAAACACCTTTTCTAGCCATCTTCGCGCCCTAAAAAATCATCCTTGGAGTTGCAATAAGAATTTAGAACTGGTATTTTGGTACAAAACGTTTCGTAAATGATTTTCGTGAGGGCACACTACTACAAAATATTTAACCGTTTTTGAATCANCTACTTGCAATGCGCTCAAATGGCGTGCAGTCTTTCCGTCGGCGACTCGTCTGAGCGTGATTTTAAGCGGTGACCCTATATTTATATCCCACGCTAATAAAGATAAAGGCATGATGAATATCTGTACAGAAAATTTAGCAGCTAAAAAGATTCTGGAAACACCTTTTCTAGCCATCTTCGCGCCCTAAAAAATCATCATTGGAGTTGCAATAAGAATTTAGAACTGGTCTTTTGGTACAAAACGTTTCGTAAATGATTTTCGTGAGGGCACACTACTACAAAATATTTAACCGTTTTTGAATCANATTTTGGTACAAAACGTTTCGTAAATGATTTTCGTGAGGGCACACTACTACAAAATATTTAACCGTTTTTGAATCACGTGTTTTATATCAAACCTCTGCAACGGGCTTAATGCGCCAGCCAAGCGGAACTCTTAGTCTTTATGGAATTTCCAGGAGCAGGAACAGACAGTGATCATGTCCTGGCAGAAACAAAATGAAAATTGAAGCCAAAGATCTTCATGCGCCGTGCTCGCTGGAGGTGATGGTTCTCGACCACCCTCAAGCACGACTCATTTTATGGACACCGGATCGTGGATTCGGAATCCACCACAATCAGGAGTTCACGTCTTCTTTAACCGTTTTGCGCATACCAACACGGCGTTAAACCCTAACTTCGCTTAATGCAGTTGAAGAAAGTTAAAACACGTAGTAAAATCTGCAAACGGGATTTATAAAATATGATTTCGTGAGGATAGACGGTGAAGGAGGTAGGAAACGAACTTCAGGAAGGAATAGTTTGGGATAACGGTTGGAGAATAACTGTGCAAGATAACTCGAGCACAATATAAAATGGAATGACAAAACTACTGGCAGAAAACGTTAAGGCAAAATAAATAAAATGCGGCACTTGAGCTTCGGATAACGAAAGGCGTAACGTTAAAACGAGAGAAGAATACTGAAGAAAAGAAAATTAATGCAGGAGGCAATACATACAGATATTATAGAATTAACGTANAATTTCAGGAACTCAACTAGAATTAAGCAGGAAAACAGTAACGGAGGGCGACATAATTAAGTATATGAAAGTAGACCGAATATTTTGTCCACATTATCATAATTACGCTAGCAAAGGAACAATGGGCATAGGAATATAATCATTGCATGGCTGTTGACGTAATACAACATGCATTAATCTATCCTTACTGAAAAAAGCAAACGTAAAATGGAATAAAATAATAAGAGAAAGTTCTTCGCATCCGAGAACGAACAGAAATAACAGAAGCAACTGGATAATGAGAATCACTGAAGAAGGATGNAATTTCAGGAACTCAACTAGAATTAAGCAGGAAAACAGTAACGGAGGGCGACATAATTAAGTATATGAAAGTAGACGGAATATTTTGTCCACATTATCATAATTACGCTAGCAAAGGAACAATGGGCATAGGAATATAATCATTGCATGGCTGTTGACGTAATACAACATGCATTAATCTATCCTTACTGAAAAAAGCAAACGTAAAATGGAATAAAATAATAAAAGAAAGTTCTTCGCATCCGAGAACGAACAGAAATAACAGAAGCAACTGGATAATGAGAATCACTGAAGAAGGATGTTTGTAAATTGGTAGATGGCATTAACTCAAGCGGTTATAAAAAAAAAGGTTTTACGGCGTGAAATGGAAGAAGTAAATGGAAATCCCGAAATAAGAAGAAAAATGTATTTAGAGACAAAATAATTATGCATGCACCTCTAGGTCAGAAAAAAAAGCAACGGCAAACAGAGAAAATGCAATAACTAAGTTGCAGTAGTCAGAAAAATCAGTAAGCATTTACGCTGCTAGTCACCGTACATGTTTAAACGTTGAATAACGAGTGTGGATGAACGTTGACGTTGATGAGAAAGTGTTACTAGTAAGTGTGTTAAATTGAAGGTTAACCGTTGATAATAGTACACATTGCAGAAATAAAATAATATCTTAAAGTACTGATTGACGAGTTAGTCATATAAATTTAAGTATATTAAATTAGAATAAACACAAGGAAAATAAACTTTACAAGGGGAGATGAAGATGAAATAATTTAAACAAAAAAAACAAGACAAGAGCTGCTTAGTTGGGAAATTTTTCCTATTTATAAAACAGTGATTGCTGGTTATAGACGAGAGTAACTTATATTACGTCGGTGATTCACTGGAACGATGGGATGAGATCTGGTTTAATATTTTAGTAATAACATGTGCAATTTTCGTTGCCTCTAGTCCGCGG